>LKNJ01002517.1:581-115574 GCA_002120245.1 Maccullochella peelii
GGCATCCCCTAACTGAACATATAATGCTCGACATTGTAGCTTTCTGTGATCGTCTATCACTAGCTAGCTTGCCTCTCACTCGGAAGTAGAATAACCGGAAGAAGGATGACAAAACGAACGCAATGGCGCCGCCCTTGTTGTCGTGGAAAATAAGGTCAATAGTGCCACTCCATGGGTTGAAAGTTTGGGATTTTTACATGTCTCAAAAACCCTTTGACAGATTGCCATGAAATTTGGTACACACATTCATGTTCCCCTAAGGATGAATTGTAACGACTTTGCTGATCCCTTTAGCTTTTCATGTATTGTAAAATGTAATTTTTTCAATTATTTTATGACCACCTACAATCCCATCAGCCTCAGCTGTACGTTGTGTACTGCTAACTAACAAAACGTACCACGCTAACACCCTAATAAACATGGTAAACATTATACCTGCTAAAAATCAGCATATTAGCACTGTTATCATTCAGCTCAAAGAACAGGAAAGAAGAGCTTCAAGCGACACTGTAGACGTGGTCTTGTTTCTACTACCGAATTCTAAAAGTCTTTATTCTCTATTAATACAATTTGAAGTGCTCAGCCAGTGAGGTTTCCAGTACAAATAGACACGTCTGAATGTGTAATTTTCTTAATTCTAGTGATGCGATCTTCCTTATTGTTTTATTTAATGAACATCCAATTCTCAAAAATTCTTGAAACAAGTTGTACTGGAATGAGTTGCACTGGCAGTTTTCACTTTTATGAAAAGATTTTTAGGATTCAAGAACAGACAACTTACTTGATCAAATATAAAAAGTATAGCAACATCTCATTCGTATATGCATTTACAAACTGTTAAACTCCACATTGGGCTAAGATGTATGCTTAGTTTGATCAATCTCTGCAATGAATTTGGGTATTTGGGTGGCATCATTTGATTATAAACTGCACTTATGCAAATTTCCTTTCTTGATGCTGAGCCAAACCGCAGATATCGTATACAAATAAAGAAACGTGAAGCTCACAACCCTTCTTCTATGAAAATGTATTCATACAACTTGTCATTAACTGTGCATGAAGGGCCTTGGTAAAAAACAATAACAAATAAGTGTACGCCCAATGGACCAGTGTCAGTTTCTCTGCAGAGATGGCAAAACCTTGCAGAAGGACAGCCCTCTCTGCAGCTCTCCATCCATCATGTCCTTATGGTACAGTGGCTAGACGGAAGCCACTGCTGAATAAATGGCATATAACAGCTTGCCTGGAGTTTGCCAAATGGCACCTAAAGGACTCCAACAGCATGAGGAATAAACATTCTCAGGTCTTCTGAGACAAAAATTGAATTCTCTGGCCTGAATTCCAAGCACTACATCTGGCAAAAATCAGGTCGCACTTGGTGGCGACTTATAGCGGCAGCAACGTGCTCGGGGGTTGAAAGAGCATTCAGGATTGACGGAATGATGAACAGAGATGCTTGCCAAAGATTGCTACTTTCAGCAAACCAAGACAATTTCTGCGTGGGCTCTAAAGGTCCTTGAGTTCCAACAAAAGACCCCATTGAAATCTGTGAGACATGATGTTCTGTTTATGGATACACCGCTTCAATCTGAAAGAGCCAGCTGAGGCATACTACAGAACACTTTTATTTTAAATTTATGAGCTTTGATAAACTATAGAACGAATGGTATGAATATATTAAAATCTAATAATGATAGTAATAGTAGTTCATGTTTGCAAAAATGTTCGATGCTAGTATTAAATCATTGTTTGATTTGTGATCGTAGAAATGTATACATAGGCATTACTTTCTTGGCAAAAAATTGCTACTGTATATTTTACAATAGCATTTTTTAGCCTGTATATGTTTTTCAGTGATGGTTATTCATGCAAGCAAACTTTGAACTTTCAATGCTCCTTTTTTTTTAATGAACTATTCCTGATGCAAAGCAGCTACTGCAAGGTTAAGATATAGGCAAGAAAAAAGGACTTTACAGAAAGGTTATGGAAAGGTTGTCTTCACAAACAAAAACACAAACAAAAGAAACCACTGTATATACTGAGAATTAATTGGTACAAAACAGTGATTTGTCCTTTTTTTTCCCGGCACTAGATCTGACTTGGCACCGTTGTTTACATTTTAATCTTTCAGCTTGTCCTCATTTCTTTGTTTGCTTCAGTAATACATATTCCTCCACATCCAACGCAATACACCGATATGGAACAAGGTGAGAATTAAAACATGTTTTCTCTAGGCATTAAGTAGCGCATGCATAATACATTCTTGTTTTAATAAATCCCATGGGGCGTGTGGCTTTCTGCACAATACTTCACACCTGACACGTATAAATACAAATAACTTTGTTTGACACAGAGTATGGATGGAACAGATTTCTCTCATTTTAAGCAATTTTGCAGCTGGTTAGAATCCAAGAATATTATGGATACAAAAAACAAAAGCAAGCACAAAACTGTGTTCAAATGTGCACTGATAGCATTTACAAAATTGAACACCATATTCTTAATGGTGCATACTTAGGTTGACATTTCCCTTATGGGTGCATGCCGTGTAGTATAAATACTCAAACAAGATCCAAAATCAGCTATCAGTGAAACTACAACATAAATTTGATTCGTGTGGCTCAGTGCTGGTTTCTTTGGGCCATCCCTGTTATTATGACTCTGCAGCAAGTATATGCTGCAGAACTACACTTATACTACTATTCAGATTTGATGACGAGAGCAGACAACTGTGTTTGAGAAATCTCTTTTAATAAAAAAGAAAATGATATCCTGTCAATGTTAACATATTAACAAGGAGGTAAATAATGGGCTGGGTTATCTGTTCCAGTTTTGGGATGGTGCAGTATTTTTCTCCGGATGCAGCAGGTTGTTTTCTATTCTGCTCTGAGCTGATTCACTGTTAATTGGCTGAAAATGGCCTCCAGAATGTCTGTGTGTGTGCAGTTCATTAAGCTGCATAGATAAGCTCATCATAATTTACACACTGAACAGGGGACCTTTCTGTGCTTCCTCATTTATATTATAGTCTCATAGTGGATGATACCACCTCAGCTCATTTGGTTGAAAACAAAACATACAATCATGACAATAACAGCAGCCCTCAGCAGCCCAGGCAATATGGTATTTTGTTAGGCTCATCAGATTGGCGAACAAACCCATTATACCAATGTTAACCTCATCCTGCTCCGTGAATGGCCAAATGTCCTGTACTGCTCTCCACACCAGCACCCTGGGAAAAGGTAGAACCCCTCCAAATATCAATTAAAGAACATCTCATTCATCCTCCTCCACACTGGACATGACTATTAGCTGTGAAGTAATTAAAAGTGGCACAGACATATGAAAACTTTACTAATGACTCCATAAACCTTTTTATTCTGGGACTATCAGCTGCTCACCCATGTGGAAAGGAGTTCATTGTGCCGTACTGTGAGCTCAAGAGCTGGTGAGATGTCGTACCACTGCCCAGGAGACAGGAAAGGGATTATTAGCTGTAAACTGAACTACTCAAAACAGTAATGGAGGACTGCGTGGATGAAACGAAATCACCTTGCCTTCCCTTTTGTTGTGTCTACTTTAACTGGCAGTTAATTGTTTGATATATTTTAGCTTTTTCTGTCAAATCTCAAGCAGTTCTTTAACTGCAAATACCCTAACATTACAAAATACAGGGATATATAAATTGAGATAGTGTATAACTGGAAATGAGCCAGGTCAAATGCAAAGACTGGATGTTTGTATATAATTATCTAATAACTGGCGAGCTCTCCAGTCCTAACGTGACTCCTAATTAGTGCTTTATTAAAGGTAGGTGCAATGGAAAGGTCAACCACTCAAACCCATATGTTACCATATGTAACCCATATGGTGTTTATCAGTGTAGAAAGTGTGAGCATGATTTATAAGACAAAAGTGCAGTATGTCTGGTGCAGGTCATGAGAAGTATTAATATATATATATATATATTACACTATAAATTGATTAACAAAAATGCAAAAGAAATGTATTACAAAATATTGTATAAAACATTAGAGTTCAAACATCAGGTTACATAATACACACTGACAAAATGTTCATATTAAATACATATACAAGCATTCACTGCCATAGTCTATTTTCCCTACAATATAACTTCATACCGCACATGCATTGGCCTGACTGAAGCCCTAAACTGTTTCCTTTTTACTGGGATGGAGGGTGGTTTGAAATGCTCATTACTAGGTACGCTAACAGCGCGTCAGTCAGCCGGTCAGTCACCACTTTGTTCCAGAGTGAAAGACTCTGGTGCCACCATGAATTTGACATTTGTGGTTTTGAATGAAATGTCTCAACAACTATTGGATGGATTGCCATGACATTTGGTAGAGAGAGATCCATGTTCTGCACTGAACTTTGAAACTTCCATGTTGTGATTGCTGCATCACTGTATTTGTATTCTTTGACAGCAATGTTTCTGAAAAACTTAGTTTGTGATGGAAATCAGGAAGCTGGTGAGTGAAGAAGTTAAAGATGTCTTATACTGAAGCATTAATTGAAGCTTGATCGAGGAGAACAGAGAACAGCAGTACAAGTGAACACTGTGTATTGCCACCAATTCTGAAGGTTACTTCCTGGTGAGGAGTATTTAACAAGTCCAAATAAAGTTACCCTTCACCCAGCTAGATAAGTGTGATGATTCCATTGGGTATTGGATTCCAAACAAATAAATATGCTTACCTATGTTAACGAAAGTCATGTTGTATGCTGCGTCATGCCACTGTCACTGCATGCAGTTTGTACAATAAAGCTCTCCCCATTAAATTGATTGGGCTTTTCTCAGAGGCTGGAAAAGACTGCTGTACATCTGAACCAGCAGCTGTTACTTTTGATCTTTTTGACATTAGCTCTGCAATAGAAATGCCTGCAACTCCTATAGTAGTGACAAAACTAGATGTTGGTGTACACACTTGATCAGCAGCTTTAAGAGCAGAAAGAGTAGCTCCACTATCTACCAAAATATCAACAGTAATACCATTAACGTCAGACTGTAGAGGAATTTACAGCCAGTGAAGACAGGTGTTTGGGACAGGGTGGCCAACTTTGGGTACATGGTTGGAGTGAGATTTTGATGGCATGGCCCATGGGCTTAATCATGCATATGTGCACACACACTTTATCATGTGCACATATTTGGACTCAATTCACCATCAGGATTTTAAAAAGTATGCACCTTACACATGTGGCAGGAGCGGGACCTTATATTCTAAGATTTAAGGATATAGCCTGACAACCCTGGGAAATACTCACTCACAATTTCACAATATTAGACAAACACTAACTCGATAAAGGGCACACAGGTTCATTTACTAATGAAAGTCAAAGACCTGTTGCAAGTAGCAAGTACCATAAATAAACAAAAAGAAACAAAAGAACACAAGAACCTATCCTACTCCAGACACATAGCCAATTCATTAATGAACACACACGCACTGGCCTTCTGGGCTCCGCGCAGGGTATTCTGCCAGAACAGCTCTTAAATCAATACGGTGATAAGCATCGCGCACATATCACGGACCAAACAGAGAGCAATTTAAGAGCTCATACTCAGAGATTGGGGGTTACAGTACGTAACAGTAACGTACATTCGCCTGTTAATCTCTGTTGATGTCGCAGTGTTTTTGGCGAGAGAAGTGTTTGGGCAGCGTGAGAGTGTGAGACTGAATGTGAAAGCATGTTTCTCATGCCAGAAGCGTGAGAGTTGGCAACACTGGTTTGGGGTTTACCTGCTTTGACTTCCCTCACTGTATAGGACTGTATGAGCAGTTTTCTTGGAAAACACAGTAGCTCAGCAATTACTGCTCTTGCTTCACATAGGCCTGCAGAGGATCCTGGGTTAAATTATCAATTCTCCACTTCCATATTTACAGCTGTAGCTTTCTCTCCCATATTTACAGCTCTGCCCCGAGCAAACTACATCTACACATCTAGGTTTTTTTTTAGGTTTTTTTACATGGATCTGGTATATCAACACTTGTTCTAAAATTGTCAACATGAAAGTTGTAGCTTTCTTTTCATCTTCTGAGGAAGTGAGTGACAACCTTCTTCCAGTTTACAACCCCTCAACGGCTCTTCCAAATGATACACAAATTTGCCTGGGAGGTGTGAGAAGTTATGGGAGTAGATGACAAAGTCAGTGGGGTTTCTGATTGTTTTGCAAAATGCAAAAGAATAGTAGCACCAAATCAAAACTCTTCAGATGTGAGCGACTTAGGGCGTGATATTCTCATTTATTAAAACCTTTCAATTCACATGCACTCCCCCCTCACATGGTCAAGTACCGGCCTTATTTTGAGCAGGCAACAGTTACTGGAGTCACAGGTCAAGTTATCTTGATGTCTTCAGTGGCATGACATCTGCTGCTTTTGCATCCCTTGTGTCAGCAGACCAGTAGTTCACTGTATCCCCGTGATTGGCTTCATTAATGATTTTATTTCAGAGCTGTTGGTTTTAATGGTGCATGTGAAGAGTGATGAATGGAGTACAAATGTGTCTGCTTCACTGACATGCTGCACTTCTTTGGCAGCAAACACTTTGAGATGATAGCTGACCAAAGAGCTCATATGATCCAGTGGAGGTACATGTGGAGTAGCAGTGGACTGCTGCTCAAAATCAATTTTCTTCCCACTAAAGGAAATAGAAAATCAATAATGTAGAAAAGGTATCTTAGGCGTACCCACTTCCCCTATTTATTCACTTTACCCCTGACCAAATGTTGTATTCCACTGACACCTGCGTTAGTGTGCAAAGCACACACAATGCAGTTTTATACCCTACTGACTGCCTCCCCTCCAATCATTCACATACCATCACTGTACAAGCCAACGACTGCAGACAGATGTAATGATGATGATCTGTGTGTTACAACTAGTTTGGAAGCCAATCCTGGTCCAATGTGCGAGTTATACATGTGTTTTATGGAAACCTGAAACCTCCAGTGCACACTGAGAATTTACCTTTAAGTGAAGTAGGAGACAACTGAAATGGAAAATATTTGCATACTCAGATTCTGAGTCTGGTACGTGGATAACCAAGTTATCCAGAATGTTGACAATTTGACATGAGTCTGGATTTTTTTTTGGTATTTAAACATCCATCTGGAATGGTTGTCAGAGCCACAAGTCCAAAACCTGCAGCTGTGTAGGCTTATTCACAATTAGCTGGACCATGACCAAGCCATACATGATGTAATTTTCAAACACAAATTGCTTGCTTTCTTAGATTTATAATGAAATAGCATGGACGTAATTATGATTTTTAAATGAGAACATGCAGGTTATTGAGAGATCATTATGATCTGTTGGTGTAATAACCACAATTTAGTTATCATAATGAAGAGTTACCCATATTTACACATCAAAATATAAGTTTGTACACTAAAAAAGCCAAATTTAGTTTGAGATACTGCAAAAATACATAAACTTAACTAAAAGAATGTTAGTGTTAAAAGACCAATGGAGCCAGGACATGTGGCATTTAATTTAATTTGTCGCTTAAAAGTCTGTTGCACGTTCATCAGGAACCCCCACCAATCATGCACCCAACACCACTCATAGTCTGACCACATTCACTACTATTCACATTTGATATCTAATCTGTAACAGTGAAGAAAGTGTGTAAACATTGTGGAACAAAATGACACCAATAACAATGCAGGAACACAGAAAATGAGACTTGTGTCCATGGATCTATTGCCCTAATGCATGCTGGGATGGTTCCCAACACACATACCTCATGCAACAGCAATCACATGGTCAGCACTCAGCCAATCATATGACTGCTGGTCATGGTTGCAACTCTCTACTTAGTTTTTCCTTTATTTCAAAAGAAGAGTGCACTCCAGAATTAATAAATCAATCATCAAATTGCTTTCAAAGAACCAAATTAGCTAGTTGAGAATAAACAGGATTATTTTCGAAAAAAAAAAAAAACTGCTTCCATACAGGGCACGCAGGGGTTACTGAATGGCTTGATGTATAATACGAATCCTATGCTATGGCTGTCACAGTCACCATAACCCAATGGGACAGTTTGGACTGACATGTTAGGCAGTGCTCTCCACCAGCTTCATTAAAATACCAAATGAGGATAAATCTTTTGGAAGAATAGCGTGCAATCCCTCCAGTTGAGCCAAACAATAGGACAAGAGTTTCTTTTTTGAGAGACATGCGAGATAAGTGCTAAGTATTCATTCACATAATGCCTAAAATGATTTAGCACCTGTGCAGAATGTCAGAAATGCTAATACAGTAATCTTTGCGCACCACACTATCCATTCAGATTCTACCTGTAATCTGTGTCTACTGTATATGTGCTGTGCATGCAAACAATCCTTTTGTGGTTGAAATACAAAGTATTGTGTGATATTGGTGTTGTCATAGCGTGTGTGTGTGTGTGTGTGTGTGTGTGTGTAAAATAAGGATCACTTCTGCATGAACAGAATTCAGTCAGGCTCTTTGATCCATAATCCCGTGATTGATCATGACACTTCAACCTAGAGGGCCCTGCTGTGTCCTCGATCGACCTGGAGCCATCTCCATCACATTCACTTAAACGGAGGGATCCTCCTGGTGTGAAAAATGGAAGCGTGTCAGAGGGAAGAGAGAGGCAGCCCCTCTGTCACTGCACCTCACACAGTGCACAGGAGTGGGTGTAGGCCTGTAATAGATGAAAGGGGAAGAAATATATTAAAAAGGGGAGATATACTGCTGCTGGTGTTGTTCAGTTACTTAATCAGTTGATCAGTGATAAAGATTTTTGCAGCGTTTTCCCATCCTGCTTTGTTCTGCTGCAGTGGAAGAACACACCTTTTGTGTGTTCCAGTTGTATTATGTGAATGTTCTTTTCTAAAGAGCTCATATTATTTCATCAGATCTCTTCAGCTGCTACGGGGGAATGCAGGGAGAGGACCCAAGCGCAGACAGATGAGGAAGCTCGGAGCAGGTTTTCACAGATTTATCTAGACTATCTACAGTCACAGGCAGGTAGGCAACCATGAAGGCAGGAAAACAAGACAACCAAAGAAACCATACTACAAAATAAAAGAGGAAACGGACACAGACAACGAGTCCATATTATGACATCAGCGTTTTGTGCCCCGTGAAAAGCAGAAAGAAAATAATTCTTCCTCAAAGGTATGCTACTAGAGATTCCTATGCTAAAATGAAGGACACTCTAAGAACTAGAATATATCTTATCATGTTCAACAAATAGTGGATTGAATAAGCTTTTAAATATCTCTCTGTAGAGCTGAGGAGTGCAAATCTCAGTTAAAACCAATTTATGATCATTTTTTTGATGATTGAAGCAATATTTCTCTGCTTTACAAACTCATTTTGCTTCGATGGCCACATGGCTGTGGTCAGTGTAATTAGTTTTCAGTGCAGCATGTTAAGTAAGCTCATTTCAACAGATAGATGCAGAACAATCTTTCTCCTCTTATGGTTCTTCCATCATGATTTTCAATCTCACCATGAATAGGCTACCAAGCACAGCCTCAGTGCCTATTGTAAGATGGTATTCGTTTTCAAAATCCTGTATATAGGCTACTTAAAGGGTTGAGCTGAACTGTGCTAAAGATTGGAGGATTAATATATTCAATAACTTATCTAGTTACCTTGTTACATTGATTCCTTTGTCACAAACTCCTTTTCTGGGTCATTATTCAGAAGTTCTTTGATTCAGCTCTCTGCTGCTGCTGGTAAAGGAATGTATTTTGTCATTATCGGTGACCCAAAGCTTGGCAGGATACAACAGGTCCTCCTTAGATCCCAGTGGATCTGATTTCCCTCTTGATTAAAAAAATTCCATCCTTTTCTTCCTCACATAGGTGAAGTAATCTGGACAACAGAAGACTTGGGTGCCCTTGTAAAGAGGATTTTTTGTGTTAGGCAAACCAAGTATTTTCCTCCTGGCTGCTATATTCTGCTCTCAGAGTTGGCAATGTACTGGCGGGGGGAGGGGTTAAAGAGATTCACAAAGCCTTTTCAATCATCAGGCTTCCACTGAAGTTGTTCACCCAAGAACAGTGAAATCCATGTGGTCAAAAGGGCTGGCAGGTTCTGGTGCTCTTTCTCCTTTGATTAGAATATAAGGCAGATATTCTTGAAACTTGCCAGAAAAAGGACAGTCACACTGTCACACGAGGTCCCTTGTCAGGAAAGTGTTCTTGTTGTCTAAAACAAGCAAAGGCTTGTTGATCACCAAAATGTATTGGGTATATCCTTGAGACCTGACAAAACACGTCAAATTGATTTCCTTTCTCACAAAGAATTGCAAAGCTGACTTTTTGAATATTTTAAATTGTGCATTCATTCCATTTTTGTTTACAAGCTAGTAATCTCCTTCACTGCCTTTGCTGGCGCATTGTTACGCTTCTTTGAGCATTACTGCCGCCAACTGTCAATCAGCGGAATTACATAAATCCAACAGCAGGACTGTATATCGCGTCGCCTGCATGCTCACATGTGTGTAAGAAACAGGGACCCACTCGTGAAAACTTGTCAAAAATTCTACAGGTAACTTTAAGCAAGTAGTTTAGTTGCCTAACCCTGACCAAAGCTTAACCATAGTCATGGCAGATCAGAAAACGCATCTTTCTAACAGTCATATGGGTTTTTGAAGGCACTAATACACAATTGTGCCCAGCCGATAGGGATGCAATTTAAGAAAATACTTGTATTGGAAGTCAATGACAAATGGAAATGGAGAGCATGTTGAATTTTATTGAATTTAATCTGGTCCTTATCTTTATGTTCTTTGCTGAAAAACCTTTCTTTGGACACAATCTTTGTTAGCACTCAGTGTAGCTTGAACCTCCTTCATTTGTTTGTTCCACATGAGTTTGCTTTCAAAATTGTGATCGATGAGGTTGACTTCTTCACATTTAGCAGGTTTGTCACACTTAAGTCTATTGTTTGTTTCTGGCAAAGCTGCAACTGTGAGGTCGAACTCCCAAATTGCATATACTGACTGCCACATTGGGGGGAAAAACACACTCCTTTTAACACTCTTCTGGAAATCAGCTATCTTAATTTATGGTTTTAACTTTAAATGCTGGACTTGCATACCACATTCATGCACTGACAGCAATCCAACGCATCAAATGTTTTTTTCACCTCACAGTACAGGTAGAGGAGGGTGAAAAGGAAAAAATACAAGCTCTGGGAGTGCAGTGCCGGGCAGAGATTTTCTACATGTCTCTATTTTTTCTGCCCGCTTTCTCTCTCTCTGCTCTAACACAAATTAATGTTTCTTTTTCACTGCTTTATCCAATTTGTCTGACAGTATATTCCCATAAGAAGGGCCCTCTTGTATGATTATGATGGCTCCGTTATCCAAAGACCACGCTAACATTCCAGGAAAGGAGCCAAGATTATGTTGTAAAATAAAAGTGGAGTTAAGGCACTCTTTCTTGCTTATAATTTCTCTTGGACAATCGAAGTACCCCCTGTTAGATGTGTTGATGAAATGTTGATGCCCCTTTATCATGACGCTGTCCCACAGGGAAACTTGTAAGCAGCATGTTCACCATGGGTGCAGGCCAACAGCTCACTGCCAGTGACACTTTTATGCATTTTTATTTTCCTGGCGCTCAACAAGTTTATACGGACAAATAGAGTGTTGCCATGGTAATTTAGCTTCATACCAAGGCTCTTGCCAGGAGCACTTGGGCATTGAGTATAAGATGTGATATCAGATACTGCATTTAACAATCTTAAAATCTTAGGTAAGGCTAGCCAATCAGAGTGAATAAATTACCATGATTTACCTTCACAGGCAGGAAACATGTTAATTAATTTAAATCAGCATTACTGTAGGCTGCGTGCAGAAACATATGCAAGTTCTGACCTACCAAAATGTATTTTTAAATTTTAAGTTGGTAAAGTTAATCGGCTGGGGCCTTTCTGTGTGGAGTTTGCATGTTCTTCCAAAGACATGCAGGTTAACTGATGATTCTAAATTGCCCGTAGGTGTGACTGTGAGTGTGAATATTTGTCTGTCTCTATGTGTCAGCCCTGTGATTGACTGGTGACCAATCCAGGGTGTACCCCACCTCTCGCCCAATGTCAGCTGGGATAGGCTCCAGCCCCCCCGTGACTCTCCGAGGATAAGCAGTATAGATAATGGATGGATGGATAGATGGATGGAAGTTGATAAAGTTAAGTCTGAAATTAAAATTAAATATATGTACATTTGGTAAATTAACTTCATCCATACTCACATAATTTATTTGTATCTTTACAAATTAAGCAGTTACTCAATCACAAGTAGAAAATTTGTTTTCATCATGTTGGTATGTTGGTATCTAGAAATTGCCAAATGGCTCAAAAAAGGTCTTTCAGAGGACTTGTTTAGTCCATTGCCCAGTCTAATGGACAATGCTTGGCTGAAATGATAGATTTATTAAGTTCTAACCAGGTTTGGAAAGCTTGAGTGAAAAATATCTATGTTTACTTAGCAGCTGGCTTGTTTGAAAGATTGTTTCTCAGATTGTACATACACACATTTCACATTTACAGTTCTGTGTGTGTTTCACAAGCTTCAGAATTTGAGAAGGTATAGAGTTATTGGAACTATTACCTGGAGAGCAGCAGGTGCTGGAGACAATAGGCAAGACAGATGGACCCCAATTTGTCTTTGAATGTTTTATTCCGCTTACTCATTGTTTTCAATTCATCGTGTTAAAGAAATCACTAATTCTCTATAGTTTGTGAATCATCACTCACACAAGATAGCTCTTTGGCATTATTCACCTTACTGTACTTACCTATGCAACTGTGCAGAGATTTGTAAAAGATCAGCTGCTCATATAGGAAAAAAAATCAATATTTGTGCCATGGCCACAGAGAAATCTCAATTCTGATTGGCTAGGTTTGGATTAATTTATAGTATAACATGGGTGTTTGTTTGCAGTTCTAGAGTAAATGTTTCCTGTAGAATTTTTGACCTAGTAGCACTATGGAGCTGTTTTTCTATGAGTGGGTCCCCGTTTTGTTAATGTGTTGGACATGGATGCATGGTGGTTTCACACTATTCAACTGACCAACAGGTGGCGGTAATGCACCAAGATGCCCAGCAATGTGCCAGAAAAGACAGGAAAGAAGAAGGCCAGTAAACATGGCTGTAGCTAAATAAAGCTGGATTTAGAACACTTAAAAAATCGGCTTTTATAAGGAAGAAAATGCATTCCATACATTTAATGGAGTTCTTTTTTTTTAATTCTATATAAAACCTCAGAAAACACATTGAGGGAGAATCCTCATTTTCAATGGTGCCGAGGTACATACAATAAATACAGATGCAACTTAAATCAAATAGCAATAAAGGAAAAATACATGGCTATATCAATTAAAACAAAAAACTAAGAAAGAAAATTAAAGCAATGACAGTTACGATCAATAAGATTAGCAATTAAACTCTGGAATTGTCTCAGTGGTATTACTGAAGTTTAGGTTTAGGTTTGTTGAAGCATATTCCAGGTATGTGGGGCACAGTAACAAAAAGCAGATCTTCCTAACTCTGTACGAATTTTTGGCGCCTGCAGGGTGAGGTGCCTGGTCAAGGATACACATATGTGTACACATGCGTTTTTGTCAGTAACACTGAATGTAAACATAATTTTTCTTTGTTTACAAGAAACCTCTGCAGGGCACCTTTAATGTGTACTAAACTCTAGGACAAGCAACAATGAGGCTTGGCTAAAGAGTTTGTGTCCAGTGTTATTTGTCTAACCAATAAGGGTGTTTGTTTTTCAGAAGGGCATCGTCCACTGCAGGGTTGACGGTTCAATCCCCAGAGTGTCCTTGAGCAAGACACTGAACCTCAAATTACTCCAGGCAAGTGCATGAATGGGTGAATAAGAAGCAAGTTATAAAGCGCTTTGGATAAAAGAGCTATGTAAATATAGTCCATTTACCAAAATTTTACCAAATTTATTTTCAAACATGTTCGATAGTTGCATGAACTTGGGTCACAAATCAGCTAAATGATAGCTTAAGGTCAACACTATTAAGATGGTTTGCTATTGGTCAGCAGCACAAATTTGCATATTTATTAAGTGAGGCAAATGCTCCAGGCAGGTTTGAAAATGTGAACAAATATTGATCGCAATTCCTTTCAGTTAACTGGATTCTGTGTGAAATATTGCTGTTATAAATGCAGGTGTCACCAGGCATTTTACACTACAGTTAACTCAAATATTGACTAAGCTGAACCCTGCAAAAACAAAAAAATCACTTTCTGTGGTTGCAGAAGAACCACAAGTTTTAACTCAACCATGACTCTATGAAACAGCCTTTGAAACAGAGGGGTTTTTATCCCACTGCTGGTATGTAAGTAACTGTCATTACTGAGACCCACCCCTAAGGAGCTCCCTGGGTCACTTCAGATAACACTTACAGGTGAAACAGGGGAGAACACCAATACCAAACCAGTAACTACACAATACACTACACATAGCAGCCCAGTACACATCTGCACGACACCTAACAGTCCTTATCAGGATGCTCCAGCCAGCCCTCAGAGGCTTGCTAAACACGTATCGCAGAATACTGATTTTGTACACATGGGAGTACACACATGCACGCAAACTAACCAACACCACTAATGTACATTTGTATGGTGAAGGTTTTCCAATTTGCATTTAGATTTCAGAATACTATTCTCTAATTTTATCCCAGTTACCCAGAGTCCTTATGCCCCATCAGCTCTTTTTCACCCTCATGCTGGAGCAAAGCCTGACCCAGCAGGTACCCAGGTGATGCCAGGTGTAATGTAATGGACTGTACATAGTTTCCTTAAGTTAAACCCTGACCAAATTTGGATTTGGTCTCCAATCCAAGCAAGAACATTTAGACTTGCATACTTACATACAAAAATGTCAACAACAGTTCCCTCAAACAGATACACTGTTGCTGCAAATGAGAAGTGATGAGAAAAAAAAAAATACATTAAATAAAAATAACAAATAAAATGTGAAGTAATTGATATTATTATTGAAATGACATAAAACAATTTAACCCAAGCTATAGATTAACCTATGAATCCAGAAAGAATAAACAAATGAGTGATTTCGCCTCTACAATAATACTATTTAAAAAAAGATATTGCTGCTTACCTATGTGTAACTGACAACAGATATTAATAACTCACCAAAATAAGATCTTGCCTCACACACTTTACCTCTGTGTATTCTTGCACAAAAGAAGAAGTTGCAAGCTGCAATTTTTCGTTTTTGTAGAATAACCACAGACAAGGGTTCTCACAGGGGAATGTATAGTATGCAGTATATATTGCCATTGGAAAGTAGTAGTTGTTGTTGTACAGACAGTGCTATTAATTTGTGTGCTTTCCAATAATCAAGACACAATAGCCCATAATTAATCTCTGCCTGCAAATCTCAGATTTGGCTTAAAAACACTTCTTGAAGGGAATTTTACCATTTTTCCTATACTTTCATCGAAGTCATACATGTATTTTTAGCCATGCTAGCAGCATGACTCAAGGGATGACAATGTTTCTCTGTCAGTCAATCATTCTCGTTCCACCTTTCTGGCCCAGACTGAAATATGTCAACAAGTACTGAACGGACTACTATAACATTTTGTACAGACATGTGTGGTCTCCAGACAAAGAATCCTACTGATTTTGGTGATACCTTGATGTTTCCTGTAGCGCCATCATGACGTTCACATTTTTGGCTTTAAGTGACATGTCTTGATGTTGACTGGATGGATTGCCGTGCATTTCTAAAGATAACCATGGTGCCCAGAGGACGAAGTCTGACTCTGGTGATCCCTTGACTTTTCTCTAGTACCTCCATGAGGTTTTGTGTGAAAGGTCTCAACAACTGTTGGATAGATTGCCATTAAATTTGGTTCAACCATTTGTGTTCCCCACAGGATGAATTGTAATCACATTGGTGACCTCTTTACTTTTCATCTTGCTCCACCATCAGGTCAAAATTTCAAATTGTCCAACTTTGTAATCAATTTGTTTATGACAAAATACTCCAGTCTGAGCTGTACTTTATGGTTAGTGTTAATAGGCAAATATTAGCATGCTAACATGGTAAACTAAGATTGTGACCATGGTAAAAATTATATCTGCTAAACTTTAGCATGTTAACATTGTCATTGTGACCATGTTAGCATGCTGATGTTAGCATTTAGCTGAAAGCACCACTTTGCCCAAGTACAACCAGAGCTGCTAGCATGGCTAAAGACTCTTGTTTATGTTTTTTGAATATAGGTACTGTAGGTTTAATTTAGCCTAGCTTAGATCAGTTTTTGAAAGTATATGTTTCAAGTCACAGACTCTCTCAAATAAAAGGATGTATTGTTTTAAAGTATGGTTAGGTCTCACCTTTCTCATCAACCTCATTTTCCAGGATGCAGTTTTTAATCAAAAAAGCTTTTTTTTTTTTTTTTAAAAGTCACCAGTAGACAAACTATAGTTGCTAACTTTGTCTGTAGCTATAGCTTGTGAAGAAAGTGGAACATCTAGCAGCTAAAGAGCCAGATACTTTTCTCAGGAGTTGGTGGAGACCAAGCAAGAGCCAAAAGGAGAGTGAATTTTGGACTAACATTCATCAGGAGGACAGCAGCACAATTCAAAATGAATTATAATGTTACTTATGGAGTCTGCTGGATACATGAGTAGAGAACTGTTAGCGAATGCACAAACAAATTAGTACTGTTTTTGGCCAATGTATAAACAGCAAAAATATACTGTCAATGGCTTACCTAGGAAATCAAGTGACGAGCATACACTTTAAATGGCACATGCAGTAGTTCAGGGAAACACGGAAGTCATTTCATAGTCACTCAAACACGTATATCCACAATAGGCGATAAACATTTGGTGCTCATTCAGTCTACATACAACAACACTGAGCTCTACATCCATGCTTGGACACTGCTGCCTGCTTTAAGATATTTAAATCCTCCACCTGCAGCCTCCTCCTGTATTAGCATTTACATGAATTTTGAATGTTTAACATGACTTCATGTTCATTAAATGTTGTGTATCTCAGCTCAGGCTCTGCCAGGGGGCTTGTGAGCTCATGGACAGTCCGTGTCAAGTTTGCTCAGATGTGTTCCAGAGCATCACATGAGCAGTGTCCCATAGCCAAACTAAAATGCATATTGCTGCAATAAATGCTTAAAAAATTAAAATATTCCTGACAGTAAATCTTAGAGACTCAAAGAAGCATCTTGTGTTGCTGAGACCCAGGTCTGTCGGCAGATAGACAGAACAGTTCCACAGATCCACGCCTGCAGGCTGGGATATTGCCAGTGCCGATTGATCCACGCCTGCAGGCTGGGATACTGCCAGTGCCGATTGAAATCTTTGACTCAGATCCTGGCCCTGTTTGAAGTTGCATGCCCTCTCACTGTGATCGCATTTTCTCTGGGTTGCAGGTGTCTGGTCACGATACAGCTCTAGGAACGTGAACACTGATAAAATGAGCTATTACCCACAATTTGATTGAACTGTCAGCTCCAGCACTTTTAAAAAAAAAAAAATTTATTTGACAAACCTGACAGTGTTTTGTTTCTTTCAGTCCATTTTATGTTCAACAATAGACTCATCTTCCTGTAATAGCCTCAGGAATATAATAAAAACAAGGTTGATTCCTGTGTCCTCTATTATCTATTCATTATGAAAACATGATTTAGGAGCCTTGCTGTTCGTCTGTAGTGATAATGTCTTGTGTTTTGTGTGTAACCCTCGAGAAACAAGTAAAGCTGCTGGATCAAAATCTCCTTGCTTTAGTTAGTTCAAGTGTAATCATTTTTCAAATAAGCAGTGATCTGTAACAACATTTAGGAGTGAAAATGTTGATCAGAATTTAAAAAAGGCACTGTTAAGTACATATCTCATGAGCTTGGAAGAGGTAATGCTAATACAAAGAAAATGAAATTGTGTTAATGTGCAAATGGAAACGAGGGTTACAAAACCAAACATGCATTTGTCTCCCCAGCAAGGTGTTTGTATTGAAGTTTGAAGCAAAGCCTGAAGGCAAACAGATCAACATTTTAGATATTCAGGTGCTGTGTGGTGTTTAGGCCATTAGTGAAGATCAAACGGCCAGTTCTCTCACAGTGGAGATGAGATGTTCCCTTAAGTCCGTCCTTTGGACTGCAAGCAGAAGACTTTTTCCTCCCTGAAAAGCTCCGGAAAGAGTTTTGACCTCTGGACATGTGGAGTGTTTTGACTCCCCTCAGCAGGTAGGTGTGTTTCAGTGCTTGTCAAAGTGTGGGCCCGTGTGAGTGTGTGTGTATACTCAAACAGCTCATTTCGCCAACACTCCATAACTCACAGTAGTTGAGGTTACATATGCTAAACTCTAACAGCAGACAGCTCCATTCATCTTCATTCCCAATTCAGACCTGGTGCTCTGTTTTTCCATCCTTTCATCTGTAAACATCACAGTAAATGTAGAACCCCCCTGTGAGAGAATTGATTTTTACAATCTGTGCAGCAGCCTCCAAAATACAAGGTGGTATTTCACAGCTATTAGTGATTTATGCCGTGTAATACACACGTGCATGGAAGGTCATGCTTTTGCAGCACTTGAAGTTGCAGTCTGCTGTATGGGCTAAAATTCAGTCATCAATGAAATTCCTTGATTGGCATTTAATATTTCTAAAGAGTGAAACAGTGTTGCCCTTGATTAAAATTAAGTTCTGAAAATCCAGATTCTGTATTGTCAAAGCAGACATGCCATAATTTAAAATCCACCCCTCCAAAGTGATAAGATTGTAGCAGCAGGGAGCTAGGAGGAGCAGTACACTGCAGCTACGTATAACCAAACATCTCCCCAGGCAGGAGAACACTTGAGTCAAGTTTCAAAAATAAAGCACCACCTCAAGCACCACATTATTTAAATCCAATTGAGTGCCACAGATTAAAGACGATATCAGTCAGAGATGGGTATACTTGGAACTACACACATGCCATAAAATCCATCCAACAGATGTGAGCAAGCGTGTGATAATGTGCTGTTGCACAGGGGGTTGCATCCTTTAAACTGATGTGCACAAAACAGCAGAGATCATCATCAGTTGAGAGAGACTGTCCTCATAACATTTCTTAAGATTCTCTGCAGGTCAAGGAATATAAGAACAGAATGTCCAAAACTGAGATTTCTACTTATATTAATTATTTTTGACAGCTTCTTTCTTACATGACATCCTTTGTCCAAAACCACATGGCAAATGGAAACGTCATACCCAAGCTTTCTTATATTGGAGTGAGCCTTGGTGTCTTTAAGTTCAATTTTAGGGCCACTTGTGTCTCTGCAAAGGTCTTACAGCTGTTCTTTGGCCTGGGTTTGATCAGTATAAATCTGATAAGTTGCTCTAGTTCATACAACAATTGAAATCTCTTTTATTAAAAGTAAACACTCTGCCTTTTTCTGTCTTTGGTTCTCTCAAGATTTGTCAATCAAAAGTCTCTTTCCTCCCAACTCTCTCCCAACTATAGCATGTACTCACCTTTATTCACACAAGGGCGGATGAACACCTGTTGAAAACACTCTTTCAAGCCCTTATGAAGCTCTCACTGTCCATACCAGAAGGTGTTCTCTGAATACTTAGGCCTTTTGAGATTATTTCTGATGTATTCTGAAAGAGTAATGGCATGCCATCTGTTACGAATCTTATATAGCTCTTCCCACTTCTCAAGAGAGTCCATGGTCTCTTTAT
Source organism: Maccullochella peelii (assembly GCA_002120245.1). Lineage (NCBI taxonomy): Eukaryota > Metazoa > Chordata > Actinopteri > Centrarchiformes > Percichthyidae > Maccullochella > Maccullochella peelii. The sequence goes on from LKNJ01002517.1 coordinate 20,333, forward strand.
GGACATTGTGTTTATTAGTGTATTCAGAAAGTACTGGATAAAGTGTATATTAGTGTATTCAGAAAGTATTTAACAGTAAAGTTCTGACTTTTAGCTTTAATTTGAGTCTATTTACATCTACATTGCATGAACAGTACACAGCCCTCCAATTATAGGTCACAGAAAGTAATTGGGGAAAGGAAAGGAAAGGAAGTTAAGGGATACATCTTGTGATAATCTATATTTTTGTTATTGTCATCAAATCCCATGGAAAGACTACAACCAACATTGTATCGGTCTGTCTCCCAATGCTATACAAGTTCTGGTGCAACACTGTAGCGCACTTCTGTCTTTTCATGAGATTTGTTGACAAAATATAGAATATCGCATTAAATATTTGCTTGTAAATCCTTTACAGTCAGTGTCAGCAGACAGTTATCCTGTTTATGCTCTGCCAGGCCTGTACTGCAGCCATCTTCCCTTGTATCTTGTTTTCGGGTGCCTCAGTTTGGTCTTTAGCATGTAAAATGCATGATCAGTTTGAGTGAGGAAGGGCTGCAATTAATTACTATTTTCATTATTGATTTATCTGTCAATAATCTTTTAATCGTAGATTAGTTATTTAGGCTATGAAATGTCAGCGATAAAGTGAAACAATTTCACAATTTCCCAGAGCCCAGGGGGATGTCTGCAAATGGCTTGTTTTGTCTAACCAACAGTTCGAAACAAAAAGGTATTTAAATTGCAATGATATAAAAATGTTTGTGTAATTAATAGATTGAGGTCAGATGACTGACTTGGCGAATCAAGAACGCTCCACTGTGTGGCCATAAACAAATGGTTTACTTTGTATGTGTAGGATCAATGTCCATTGTCCTAAAATTGGGGAACTATGTATTTAAAGTGCTATGAGTTCCACATTGTTTACCCAATATGGATGTAAACACCCTGAAAGTCAGCACTTTAACTTTACAGCCATTTCAAATACAATGCGCTAAAACAATGAAAACGATGTCACAAACTTACTACTTTCTGACTGCACTGTAATTTAGTGTTGCACTATGTAATATTAGAATATTTATTCACATATATTGTAACAAGTGTAACATATGCTTTGATTTATAATTTTATTGCCATCTCATCAATATGGGGCTGAATCGATATCCGATTGAATTGCAAAACTTACAATCAAAATATAATCAGACTGAAATCCCAACCATGTAGTCACTTATATACATAAGGACCCAATACATTGGGGATTTAGACAAGCAACAGCCAACATCCCTGAATTATGTTAGGCAAAGGCTCCTTTGCTCCTCTTCAACTTATGTCTAATCCCCACTAGAGCTTTGCCTAAACCCCCTTGTCTAATAGAAGCAGAGCTCCGACTGACACAGGGGACTGACCACTCTTTTTAAAGTTAATTGAATGCTAATAATAATAATAATAATAATAATAATAATAATACCACAGTGCCTAACCTCTCATCCCAACAAACACACGCACAATTCTGCTTGTGCGCACTCACAGACACAAATCTGCATGCAGGTATTAACTGGTTAGAAATGTAATTAAGGATACACTCGTACATGATTCTTATAGGTAATAAGTATCTTCACGGACACAGAACCTCATATACAATGTTTCAGTGAACAAAACCACTTGGTGATTTCTACACACTTCTGTTGGTCGTGCAAAAAACTGCTGTTCTCCAAACCTCTGCATGTCCTTAGTTGAATAAGTGAAAACATTTCTAAGGTTAAAAGTTCCCATGGCTGTGTTTAATAAGTTAGGGAAAATCTGAAAATGTGCCTAAGGGTAGAAATTATGATTTCCTTTTTCAAGGAAGGAATTTTATCAAACTTGTCCAGCAATCTGTGTTGTAATTGGTTTCAAGATACAAAAAAAACTCCAAACACATCTCCGGGAGAGAGAAGCGGTCTTCAAGGAACTCACTTGTTAAGTATATCCAGAGGGTGTAGTGAAATCCTGAAACCATGCAATATTGTGGCTGTTGGATATGGTGATGGCAATACGAAATGCAGTATATCAAATACTTACATGAACTATTTTGACGTTCCTCCGATTGGACATGCTGCACACGTAGACCCTGATAAAGAACAGCCTATTAGCATGTAGAAAATAAAAATCATAATCTTCAATGAGTTTAGCGAGAATACTGCAATGCTGTTGAAATAATGGTCATATGTAGCTGAGCAATAACAACCTTTCATTTTGCAGCCATATGCAGCCTTGTCATTGCCTAAAGTGGGTGCTAAAGTACAGCAAATACATTACATCTCTTGCTTCTTGACACATGAAAGCGCACATCTGTATGATTTTTTTTGGGTCACAGTGAATATTAAAAACTTGTTCTGGCACTCCTCTTGCTGTCCAACATTAAGGTATGGTAAAAGAAAAAAATGAAATAAATCAAAACTTACGTGCCAAACTCCTCCTGGCCCATTGATGTAATTTGGGAAGGAGCATGTGTGGATTTACATGACTAATATATTTCCATCAGTCATTTGCACCCTTCTGAGTGCTGCTGGTGGCTGTATCATTTGTTGTGTACTTTTCTTCTGTTACTTCTTCTGCCAAGAAATGATCTGGAGTTCTGAGACCAAGTCCTATAGCAAGTGAACTTGGTAGATAGCTTTCAAATCTCCCTCACTACTCAGCTGGAAAAACAAAGCAAAACCAAACAAGACACAAATGTGTTGCATGATGGAACACTGACAATCTACTACTAAGTCAGTCACTCCAGGATTTAATAACAAAAATCTTCACAAAAAGACAAATTCACTGTGCATTGTTATGATTCTGTCTTGGATGTTAATAGCTTTATTCACCACCACTTCCCTTCCATTTTGCGCTACTCAAATTTTTGATTGTTTTGAAAATTGCCATTACATGTTTGGGCATACGAACCTTTTGCTTGACAAAGCTGTTAATTAAAGCGGATGAAGTCTGCTTACCCCAATCACTGATGAAGACTGTGAGATGTGGTTGAAAGCTCTGAAAAAAGTTAGCAAGTGGACCTAGAGTTGAGATTATGTTGTCAAACTTCTATTTCCAAGGTCAAAAATGAACTTTCACGTTCAAACTCAAAATGGTTGGGTGGAGGTGATGGGCCGAGAGACATTGCCATTCACTAGCAAACACCATAGAAGAAGACTTCCAGCTGGCATTCACAGACAAACAATGCAGCTTTCCATATATTAAAAAAAAAAGCTTGACTTTGGAAATGTGTCATCAGGAAAGAAATATATATACATAATGCATTTAGGGAGAAAAACAATGTAAACATAACTGTTTACAAAACTCCAGTAGGTGTTTTTTTTGTTTGTTTTTTTTTGTTTTTTATTTGTTTTGTGTAAGTCGCCTATGTTTTCTTTCAGCCATCATCAGGACAGAAGCTGTGAACACATTTTGTAGGGGAAATGGCAGGATGTACTTGGGGAATCAGCGGGAATTGGCAACCATAATAGAGACAATTTGAGAACCAGTGAACCTCTCATGGGAATAGTGTTTCATTAAAGCAATCATCAGTGTATCATGATGTGATCTTGTCTTGTAGCTTTGTCGAAGCTGAGGCTGAGACTGTGTGGAGACTTCCAACTGGGGAATTAAGTTAGGCCTCAACTTGGCTGTGTGAGAGGAAAGCATAAAAAAGGTAGACTGTCAGGTGTATAGCAACTTCTGGAGAAGCTATGTGCTGTATATGCCGCAGACAGAGAGCAAGTCAGGATTTCACTGATGCTGATTCATGTGTGAAATATGATTATCAGTCGATAATTTTTGGTGAACCAATAATTTGTCAATCTCTTGCCAGTACGTTAAGGGGAAGACACCTACAGGACACCTGCTAACAGAAATCAGTTATGTAGAAGGCTATGTGCAAGGATCTAGACCCCAGGAATCCACAGGTCATTAACAATGGCACAGAGCATCTGGTGGTTCATACTACTGAAGGCAGCAGACAATGAGGATCAAAAAGTAATCTCCGTAGTGTGAAGTGTAACTGATTAGAGAACAAACTCAAGACTTTGTTTTAAAAAAGTGACGGGGATATGTGGATGAGAGTTCTATAAAGATCATGTTAAAAATACTACTCAACCTGAAAAACTGTATTAATGGCCTCATGTTACCAGGGCAGTGTCTTTATATCCTTAGATACTTTGCCTTATCTGTTGATTAGGGAACAATATAGTAGCTACCTATTATTTGGACATGTTTTCATGGATAAGTAATTTGAGTGTGAACACATTTTCAGCAATGCTAGCAGCTTGGCTCTAGTGATGACGATGTCAGGTGTGTGTGTGTGTGTTGGTCCACCACTTACCTTTTGGATGCATTGCAATGAAATTTTGTACATACATACACACACACATATATATATATATATATATTCATGGTGCCCAGAGGATTCCCAGAGGATCGCCTTACTGTTCCTCCTCTTGTAGAGCCAATTAGCAATTGTTAGCATGCTAACACACTAAACTAAGATGGTGAACTTGGTAAAAATTATACCTGGTAAATATCCGCATGCTAGCATATTTATATTAGCATTTAGCTCAAATCACCTTCGTACAGCCTCACAGTGCTGCTAGAATGGCTGTAGACTCTTAAGCTCTGTCCAAATTCCATACTAAATCAGTGTTGCCAACTCTCCAACTTCTGGTGTGTGTGACACACGCTTTCATGTTCAGTCTCACGCTCCCACACTGCCCAAACAGTTCTCACGTCAAAACAATGCGACAGTAACAGATGAACATACGTACTGTTGGTTACGTTATGTGTCTGGAGTAGTATAGGTTCTTGCTACTTGTGAACATTTAATAAAACGGTGTAGTTTTAATATTGGAAACAACACGTTTTTGACTTTCATTTGTGAATGAACCGGTGTACCCTTTATTGGGTTAGTGTTTGTCTAATATGTTAAATTGTGAGCATTTCCCAGGGTGGAAGTCCTGGGGTGGCGTAGTCAGGCTATACCCTTAAATCTTACAATATAACGTATATAAATCTCACTCCAGCCAGGTACCCAAAGTTGGCAACCCTGACTAAACGCATACAGTAAATATTGCACTCATACTAATCTTTAGAGTATACAGTTTTTTGCCGTTAGTATAGAAAATAACATACTTTATACTAATGGGAAATGATGCAATCAAACTGACTTTAGAAAGACACTCCCAATTACATTCTGTCTGTTACGATGTGTAGTATAAGCAGCAGGAGAAGAACCCAAATGCAGACAGGCACGGAGACTGAAGCCATTCAAAGATTAATTAAACTCTTACTGTAGGTACTGGCAGACCGGCAAACAAGCAGGTAAGTCCATATACAGGAAAACACAGAAGCACAGGAAATTCATCCAACGCAGGAACATGAAACCAACGCACACGAAGCACAGAACACATCCAACACAGTAACAGATATAATGAACCGCTGGGGAACAAAGGAAAGGGACAGGAATAAATGGGGAAGGGCTAACGACAATCAGGGACAGGTGTGAACACAGGAGCAGGTGCAGACAATCACAGCCACAGGAGACACGAGGGCAGAAACTGAACAGACCATACTACAAAATAAAACCGGAACAGACAAAGAGTACAGATCATGACACTGTCATGACATTTTATCCAGACTAGCTGTGCAGTTCTAGGGATGGCAATGTCGGTCTGTCAGTTTACCCACCACAGACTGAAATATCTCACCAACTATTGGATGGACTGCCATTTTGTACAGCCATTCAGGGTTCCTAGATGATGAAGCCTACTTACTTTCTACTTTGGCGATCCCTGGACTTTTCCTCAAGGTTGATATTCTTGGTTCTTAGTTAAAATGCCTCGGCAACTGTTGCTCTGATTGCCATGAAATTTAGCACAGATATTCATGGTACCCGGAGGATGAATACTAATTTCTTTGGTGATCCCCTGTCTGTTTATCTAATGACACCAGCAGTTATCTAGTGACATATTTCTACACCTATGTTATAGATATGCACTTTATGTTCATGTTCCCCAGAGGATGAATCCCAGTGAATTTGGTAATCCACTGATTTTTCCTCTATACCCACCAACAGGTTGATATTTGTAGTTCAGAGCCAAATGTCTTAACAACTGTTGATGGATGGATTACAATTTTTTTTTGACATGGTATTTGTGAAATTTAGTTATCCCCTAACTTTTCATCTTGTACCATTTAAGTCAAAAGTTCAAACTTGCCAAATGCTTTGATTCATGTAACAGTTTAGCTTTCTTTACAAAGAGTTGCAGCCTCACAGAGCCACTGGTGAGCTGTAGACTCTAAAGTCTTTTTCTTTTATATCATTTGAATGAAGTTGGTCTGCCTTGATTAGGTTATTTTTCAAGGATTTCTAGTTATATTTGCGTTAGACTGTAGATCAACTGTCATCTGTGAAAGTAAAATAGACTGTTGGACTATAGATCAGCATTCATCTGTGGAAGAAAAATAAAGACAGTACTTTTAAAACTCTTCTTTTATGATTGACTTCATTATTGTCAATCAATGCCCACTGCAGCTTTTGAATTTTGAATCACTAGAAGCTATTGCAGTTCAGATATTACTTTTTGACAAAGGAGGGTTGTCTGTATTTTCTGGAAAAGAAACATAACATAGCTGGCTTGAAATAGATGATGCACTGCCTGTAACATCAGGGAGGAAATTGAAAGTGAGAGAAATCCTCTGACAAGGCTGATTTGTTCTTTTCATTGCCTGGAGCCTTGTTCAGTTGAAACAAACAGGTTCAGAAATACAAGGGGTAAGTGGGGCCAGACAGGCAGGAAAAAGAAAACTAAGAAGGTCAAAGGAGGATGAGACATAAACATAAGTGTAGCACAGGGCATATGCAAAGGGAAATGGAGGTATGTAGTAAAATCAGGCTTTATGTGGTGAAATAAACATGGTATGACATTGAAATTGAAATAATAATGCACAAGCAGCATATTTTCTGGAGCTGTAACTTGTGGTGATTGTTACATTTCCTTGTAAGATACAACATCAGTTAGAGAAGTGACAGTCCTTCCAAAAAATAAATTCACAGGTGAGTGCGCAAAGTAGTTCACTCCCACTGAGACAGAATGGTCAGCTGTCATGATATGAAAAGAGAAAGCTTTGAAACATTTTCACTTTTCTAATGACATAAATTATGTCCTTGATCAACAATAATGCCATCTTTTTATAGGTATCTTTGGGCCCTGTGTGATTTTTCATGCCAGGATTCTTATAGGGTCATAATGACAAATGCAACATAGCTATTTTCAAAAACTGTTGCCTTCAATGAACATTTCAAGAAAAATAACATAACATTCCACATTCCATATTTGAGCATTGCTTCCATGGTAGCTTAACTCTTAACTTTCCCCTTCTTCTTCATTATGTGTCAGTTTGAAATGTTCATGTCCTGAGCTGAGCCTCTCGCTGGGTTTTCACATCATAAATTAAATTGTGTGCAGTGTGAGGTCGAGCTCAAGCTTAGAACTACAAAGCTTTAGGTAATTTTAGGTAAGTTTTTACGTCCTGTCATTGTACAAAGCTTAGTCACTCAACTACAAGCTATCTGGCTTCATTTAAATCAAAATGGGGAAGATGACCTACAGAAAATGCAGTATAAAATTTCAACTTGTTATTTCCATCCTCACCAATATTTTCTGCTAAGCTTGTGACTTTTCCACGTTCAGTTCTGATTGTTTTTTTAAAGTTATGTAACCCTGGATCCAATACACACAGAATTATTCCTCTGTTCTTAGCTGTCAAATGTGTCTACATCTACAGAAATCCGGCTCCTGTCAGGGCCAGAGGGCGTTGCAGCAGCGGGAGCAACCCTCTAACCTGTATTTCACATGTGGGAACAGACCTAATCATGGTGCAAATCGTCCACTGGGTCACAGGTCACAGGACAACCCTTTTACATTGACACTCAACCTGCATCCCAAGTGGGCCGAGAGCTTGATATAAAGAGAGATACAATTCAGTGTAGGTGAGCCCCTTAAAAAGTCCCATTTCTGAGTAATTTTGTATTTGCAGTGTATTGTAAGTTATTCATATATTGCATTTTGTTATACCAGAGCTTAAATTGTGACGCTGACACATATTTTATTAGTATTTTACATCAAGTCAGCTTTAAAAAACCTCCAAGTTCATGTGTACAAATACCAAAACTGGACCAATTTCTTAATAATAGCTACATTACTAGGATAGGTAAAATTACTTCATCTCAAAACTAATCATTACATTCAAAAGTGGCATTATATTTAGTGGTGACTGCTATATCTTTTTCCACTCATGGTAACTCATGACAAACTGCTAGTCAGTCTGACAATTATCTGGAAATATCAAATATCAACTAAATACATCCCGTTGAGGTCTCTGTCTCACTTGGCTGCAAAGCTAACTTAAGCTAACTAACAAAGATTCACAGACTGACAGGTAAAGGTGCAAGATGTTGATGTCATGATGTGCTTAAAAGATAACACAGATTCCGACTAATATTAGCTGTTGGTCAGTACTTGAGTTAACTCCACTGCTGCCTAGCTAGAGTGCACAGGGCTATAAAATTACCTGCGCAGTTAACTAAAGCTAAAATGTTTAACGGCCAGAATACTACCCACTTTGTTGGTGTTTTTGAACAGCAAAAAGAATATACTCGCTAACCTTTTGAATGAAACAAAATACAACTAACAATACAAACTGCCAAAATATATGTTATTTCACTACAGCTGATTGAATCTAAAAATGAGAAGCCTTCAGTGTTGATCCTGCTTTTGATATTATGGGGACAATTGGGCGCAGGGAGGTTGCAGTGCCAGGACATTTTATGCTTTAACCTTGCATGTAGCATTATGGGAATATTAACCAAACAATATAAATATAGCATTAAGTTTCAAACATTCAAACATAATGCCCTTTAACTTGTCTCACTGTAGAGGTATACGCACATTTGCTCTACTGCTGCTTAAAGTAACTGGGTGACATGTTGGTTAATTGTAGGGCATGATATACAGTAGGTGGTACAGGGTGGAGCAAATGATAAATGTCACAGGAGTTGTAGAAATTAGTTGATTGCGAAGCAAGCACATCAAGACATAAGCATTCACAGGGGAGAATTAAGTGCATCAGGCATGTTGTTAATGCAATTGGTATTTAGTTTGTTTCGTCTGGTTTTTAATCCACAGTTGGTAACAGTTAGGGATACCAATCATGTTGTCCTTCTGTCAGGGCGGGCTTCTGTGACAAGGTCATGTAAATGCTGGTAAATAGGCTTTGATCAACAGGATTGTCTGTAAATTCATTCTTAATGGTGTTATATATTACCAAGACAAGCAAGTACCTTGTTGTTATATTAAAATACAATTCAATAAAGTGTTTCCCTTTTGTTCCGATTTGCTCTTTTGAGTTCTTCCACAGATGAAGTCGTAGATACAAAATAAGTCTGTTTCACTCAGACTGACTGCTATTGTTGCAGCTCATTGGGCTATAACATTTTGTCATTTTGTACCAGCATCTCTGCCAACATCACAGCTGCTTTAATGGCAGAATTTGTATTCTGAGGGATAACTTGTCATACTGAATGTTTTCCTCACAAACAAAAGCAAATGTGACATGAGATAAGTTAGAAAGTATTTCAAGATTCCACACCTCTGATATGACAAAATGTAGATATTGACAAAACTTGGAAGAACAGAATTTGATAAGCCCTGGCGTTCGCATTGACCATCAGTATAATAAAGCTATTTGTCTGTAATGCAGTTTTATCTGAATGCATGTGTTAATTCCTTATAGTTTTTGTTTTAATTTTGGAGTAAGTGGTAATAACCTCATGTGACAACTGCAAGATGTACGTTCATTTCAAGGGGTGAAGCCATTGCATTGAAACACAACATAACATTTTACTTTCAAATATATCGTCAACAGCTTATTTCTATGTCAATTCTATTTGTATCGATACAAAAGCATACAGCATTCATGACTCCTCGCCTACCTCATCAACAGCAATACTCACAGACAGACCCACACATAATACAGAAAACAAACACATATCTGCGACACAGTGGAGGCAGATTTATTACATCTGTATAATGCTGTTCTTATGTGGAGTCTGCCTGTATTGCTGGAAACTGCTGACACTGTATCAAAGACTAAATAGCTACACAATACATAATGCAAGTTCCTTGTGTCTGAACCATGTATTGTGTTATTTTATTGTGTCACACTGTGTTGTTTGATCATCAGTTCTACTGTGTGGGTACAGTGCTTTGTTTCTGAATACCTTTTTATTAACAAGTGTAAAGGTGCAGCAAATGTCATGTTTCCATGATGAATTCCTCCCCAAAGCAAAAACCCCATTAAGCCCTTCCCAGAAGGTTACATTTTCCATGGAAGCGGGCCTGAAGGAGAAATCAAATTCCAGGATACTGAATCCCATAGGTTCAGTGGAGACTGTCACCTACTGATTAGTTCTTGTGTCTCTGTCCTTAGTGCCAGACAATAGCCTCCCTGCTGTGAATAATTAAAGTTTGCGGGCACTCTGCTCCCTTGTTCCCAGTGCAGGATCACTAGACATGCCTCTAAAGACGAGCTCCTCTGCACGTCGTTAGAGGCTTTACCTGCTGAGATCAGACATGTTGAAAGATGTCTAGAAAAACTAACTTCCTTCTATAACTTCCTTTCTTTCGTTTCCTGTAATGTATTTTCACTTAGTAGATTTGGCATAGGTCTTAAAAAAAAAATTTAAAAATCATACCTCCCCACCTGAGCCATACAAAGATCTTATGATCTGACTGGTTGGATGAACAGAATGAGCAAAGCAAAGACAGGCAAAACCTTATATTAGTACATTTAATATATGCCACGTCCTTCAAAGACCTTGTTTAATATTCATGTATGAAATCCTGTGAAATTTATATATCAACTGTTATGGTACCAAAGCTATATTTTGAAATTCTGATTATGAAATGGTACTAGGTATTCTTTCCAAAAAAACTGTCACTTATTACAGCAGTTTTAATGCACTTACTATGGTGCAAAGCTTTACCAATGACATTGAATATAACTGGGCTGGTAGGAGGTATAGGAAAATGGGGATATATATGGGCTCAGTCTGTAAAGCATTTACTGCAAAGGCACCCTGAGCATCTCACTTTTTATTCGCTCTGCACACCTTGCATTTTTTTTTTAAAGAAAAGCCCTTAGCTCTCTGTGTTTAAAAATGTACAAGTCAGAGCAGAAAGATGCCTTCAGTCATTGCACCTTTTTCCGCTGCCTTACAGTCAGATGAGGCCTTTCTCCTGTTAGATTTGTAAAATGTAAGACAAGTTGGTAATGGTGGCATTCTTCCTAACCCATTTCGTCACCAACACAGGAAAAACATGATAAATATAAAAAGCTTTAACTGAAATAGATGAAGAGGACTGTATATTTTTCTCCTGAATAATTTTAGCAAGCGCATTAGCTATGCCGGCTAAGTGATTGACAGCAGTTTACTTTGTTGTTGCCATATGATAGAAAAACGTTTCTAGCACTTCTGCCTGTGCTATCTTCTCAAAATAAAGGCATAGTTGTGCACTTCCATGTTTTCAAGCCATCACTGTAAAGAGTTTAGTGATATCACCCCCCTAAAGTCAAAACTTTGCTAGGCTATCCTAGACCAAATTTATCCTCTCTCACCCAATGTTACTCTTTGCGACATGACTTATTGTTTTTGAATACATAGCTTGAAAGCGCAGAGTGCTGACCAAAAGTCTAACTGATTCCCATGTTATCTGAGCTTCTGGTCAAATACAGAGATGATGGGAGTCTTTGACCTGCAACAGCTCCTATACAGTAAACAATGTACACATATAATATATCAATGTCTTCACTGAGGTCTCTGGCCGCTCATAGCATTTGTTCAATGTAAGAGTATTTCCAATTAGTTTTGGTTTAGAGGCTGTTGTCTGCCTGTGGATACAGAGTGATATATATGTATCTGCCCTCATTGGCGCCCGCTGCCCCGGGGGGCCACAATCACCATAGCAACCAATGACTCTGCAGTTGCTGGGCAGAAATGGATAAAGCTGACTGTGATTGGCTAATTAGACTGCTTAACTTTCAATCTACTCTGTCTTTCCATCCTCTCATGCAACCATTGTTAATGTCACAAGTGTTACAAATTTTGTTAACAATGCCTTGATACCTGTTGTAAGAATGGCCTTTGCTCAACCATTTTGTTCGTTGGATGTATTAAGGAGAACTGAATACCGCCTTCAAAGACGGCACCCCATTCAGTGCTATGAAAGTTGCTCACTGGTCGCATAACGCCAAAAAAGTCTCTACTGGCTTCCCTATGCTTCGGTGTTTTAGGACCCATAGAGCATGCGCACTAGAGTCCTGGATGAATGCTACTTTCACATCCAGCAGCTGGCAACTGTTGTGCTCCCTCACATCCACTTGGCGAATACGAACACTGGGATACGCACCACTCAAACACTCAAAATTCCGCTTACATTTTTATGTTAGATTGTTAATAGTGATTTATCAAATTGTAAGCAGAATGTTACTGTTTTAGCTGGTCGAGGTGGAGCTAGTTTTTACTACTTTATATACAGGTCGGTAGTTTAGTCTAGTCGTGAGATCAAAGACAAAACATAGTTCTGCTACATACATTTGGATTCATTGTTCAGACTTTTCTCTACCCTTCGCCCTTTTTTTGTGAAATATATGGGAGTCTTACCATCTTGGGCCTCAAAACTGTTGTTTAGCCATCTGAGAATTTTAAAGGGGAAATGTCTCTTTGGTCAAACTTCTAACATCTCATAAACATTTGAAACATGGTAAGGAGCCTCAACTAGGCACTGCTTTTTTGTACGTGGTCAAAAGCCAAAAACGCTGGGAACCACTGATTTCATCTTCCACAATTTGTTGTATTTTACAAGCAGACCATAAAGGATGCTCTGTTACTTGTATATAGTTGGTGGTCTCCACCCAGGGACTACAGATGGAAATTAGCTTTTAGCTATATCTGGTACAATATATGTATTGTGCATTGTCCCTGTTAAATAAAATGTGTAAATGAAATGTGTTTTCTTGTAATCTCTTAATCTTAAAAGCAGCTCATATATATCTTTCAGATGCTGTACATGAATTGGAGTACAAAGTACAATATCTGAAATGTAGTAGAAATTGGAAATACTCAAGTATATAATCAGAAGACTATTTTATAGTAAAGTAGTTTTCACACACGGAGCCTTTTTCATAAACTTAAGGGCAGCTTGCCATTAAGAGTAATGTATCCAGAGTGACTGGCTTACATGTACTACGTGATGCATCACAGAAAACAGAACACTCTGATGTACAATGCCTCTAATTTCTATTTTAATGTAGCTGACCAGTGTGCGTATTTAAAATATAAACAAAAGTATAATGGTGGGTGATATCAGTAAACATAACTTAAACATCAGGTGGCGGCTCCTCTGCTGAGTCGGGAAGAAGCTCTTTCTCCAGCAATGTCACGGGGAACGAAGAAGCTGGAGATTGGAGGCTGGAGTTTTTTTTGTTTTGTTTTTTTTCTCGGGCAGGCAGTTGGCACGTATTGGAAAGGGCAAGACTGGCCTGTAAACAAATACAAGTAAACGGGAGAGCTGCATTTTTTCTGGATAAAAAGCACTATAACATTTACATCTCTCAACCAACTCATTTTTATATTCAAGGGTTTATAATCTACATGGAGTATAAAAAAATGTTTTGTCTCCAGTTACTCAGAATGTCAATAGTTAGGCTATAATCATAATTGAATACTGGTACTAGTCCCCTCTCTATCAAAACCTGACCATCACTGTCAGTGTTTAAGTCTAACATGAGAAGACACTGGTGCCATAGTTAATGTGCTCAGTGTTTATATGTTACTATTACTACTAAAAAAAAATGTTTTTCATCTCATTATGTAAAAAAACAAACAAATCTCATGTAAATAATAGTTTTTTGTTGCTCATACCATTGCTGTGTGGGTTAAAATGCGGGACATTTCTCTTTTATTTTGAAAGCCTAGTATTATCCAGTGAAGGATCTGTTTTGTTGCCAGACTGAATGTTGACTCAGTTTGAGATTTTACTCTTTGTAACTATCTCTACAGTTTGCTAGTGACAGTTTTGATAATAAAGTTTCTTCCAAAAAGCAAAAAGTGATTTGTGTGTGTGAGGAAGATAAATAGCTATTTACTAAAGTTTTAGTACTATTTGTTTAGTCTGGTGTTTTTATGTGTTGAATCAAACTAAAAAGCTACACATGCCACATATTAGGTATAAAATTCAAGAGGAAGTTGTGTTTTTTAAAACAAAAACAACTTATGATTGTCAGTTTCTTTCTGTTTTTGAGATAGAGCTGTTAGTTTGGATTAAGTAGGAAAATGCTCATTTAAGTGAGCGTTCTACATGAACTGCGGCAACATTTTATAATTCTACTGGGGTCTAGAGGGTTAAAAGGGGTGCAGTAGCTCTCTTTTCCAACCTTCAAAGGCTTGCTGTATGTGCAAGTATAAGTCATGCGTCAGAGGAGGGGAATCAAAGCATGATCTTGTTTCAATTGTCCTACAGTACAGCACAACTGCTCCTCAGACATCAAAAGCCTGAAAGTGCCGGGGTGAATCATGCTAGTGTGAGGATGGGTAGGGCTTTGTTTTTACCCCAGACCAAGGAGAGGAGGATGGCAAAGTCACGGGAGATTTACGAGCCAGTGTTCACTGCACTTTAAGAGGATGCATAAGGGGATGTGCTTAATGATTTATTACCTCATGCCACTGTAGAAATCAAAATGGATTTTAGAATCTGCTCAACTCTTAAATCCAGACCTGGAGGAATGTGATTTATAATAATGACACCAGGAGTCATGTGTGTTCCACTGTGTGTCTTAGCAAGCATGTGTGAAACAGCATCTTGGCCTCATTAGGCACATTCAGGTTATGTACAGTGCAGTGCATCTTTTTTTAATGCAAGTGTTTCTTGAAATGCTGTTTTCATGACTGTCATATCTGCCTGTCTCATTATGCTATTAGGATGAATCACAGACACATATCCATTCATAGAATCAGTTATGCAAACATATAACATGGCATAGCAAAATAAAGAAAGATAAAGGCAGCCTGTATAAAAAGGTTACAGGCCATGGTTGGTTGCACTGATGGTGTTTCTTATGAGCATGCAAAACACAAGCAATATTCTATATTGTCAGATGTGGTGTTTAGACTTGGTGTTTCCTACAACTTGATTGACAGTATTAAGATTTAAACTAACAAATAAATAACATAAATATAACATAATAATATAACATAAATAAATATCTGTTTAGGTCCAAAGATAAACTGTAAAGAAAAAAGAATTAATGTAATGTAACTAATGGGGAAAGAATCTAATCCTGAGAACATGAGAGCTGCTGAGACAATGCAGTCTGGGGCACATCTACCTCTTATAAAGAATTAAACATTTAATAAACACTGCAATTTCATCTGAGAGGGGTTAAGTGTAGAAATGTGGAGAGCAGTTTCCTTTAAGTCCCCCTCCCTTTTGAAGTAAACATCCTCCTGCTGGTGTTCAGAGGCTCACTTCAAAACAAAATTCAGGCAGGCAGGAAATTGTTTCTGAAAGCCAGAACTCTCTGCACACAGTCAAGCGGTGGTTGGATTACTCTTATTGATCAAAAACCCTGTCGATCCCCTGCAGATATATTACCGCCTTTTTGTTTCCACTGGACTTGAAGTTGTAATTTTACCTTAAAAGGCCCTACATCCCCACGGCCCACCCACACAGGTGTTTTCACTTATTGTGCCTGATTAGAGGTCTTCTCAGGATGGGGTGAGCATGATGACACTTAATGACCCCACACTTCATTAGCTTTGTGGCATCTGTTACAGTGCAGCAGTTTACTCCTGTGTCGTTCTTATTGGTGCATGCAGTTTGGTGACCTCACATAATCCCCCTGAATAGCTCCGCCCAACTTCAACCTGAGCGGAGGTCTATTCAACCACAATAAGTGAAAACACCTGTGCATGTGTGTATACACACACACACACACACACACACACTCACATACATCAATAGGTACCCAAAATACTACAAAAATAAACCAGATTAAATTCAGTATGGGTTCTGTATCTATGAAAAAATAAAAGGTTTCGTACAGCATTTAAAAAGCACTTTTCAAGCACTCTCAACGTACCTAAACAACTAATTTCCAGAATTTGAAGCCTTTAATTGTTACTATAAATGCCAGGAGACAACAAACAAATATGACGACAGGATTGTTTCATTTCAAATATTAAAAGATTTTTGGTTTACATGAGTGATTGTGCAGATGATGAAACACCAGATCGTGTTGAAAATCAAGCATTTTTCAAGGAATTCATTCAAATTCAAGCATATTGCTAACTTTGAAAGACTTTGTACAAACCCTGAAAATAATAATTTATTAGATAATTCAAAACTTCTTGGTGCTATACAGTATAATGTGATTTAGGTAACCATGAGTGAAGACAAAGCGTAAACAAATGGCCTACATTGTGAGTGGTGCTCTTGACAGTGTCCTGAGTAGAAGAGAGGATAAATGCACTTTGGGCCTCATTCACGAATGTTTTCTTACTTTTTTCATATTAGATTTGTTTGTGATAAGTGAGCAAGAAAGAAATGAGAAAACTCGCAGAGAAGACCTCTGATTTGTTCTTCCCCATGTGAATCAGGATTGCTCTAAAAATGAATGCCCACTCCAGACAATCAGTCATCAGCATAAGGAAAAGCCGAAATCAGAGGGCCAATCTTTAGTGCCATGTGCAAACCATTTACCTGTCAGAGCAAACAAGGACAATAATAATAATAATAATAATAATGTCAAAAACTGAGTCATATAATAAAAAAAACTGAAAGGATTGCATAGCTCAGCTGGTCTGGGATTGCATGAAGATTCCCCACGGCAGGTTGGAGAAAGTTGCTGTGAAATGGTTGTATTTGCTGCTATGCTGTCACCACAACCCTCACCTCGATAAAGTATTTTGATGGATGGATGGGTAAATAACGAGAAGCTGCTGAATCCATATGTACTGTACATCACATCTTTGGTTTGTGTGATTTAAAATTAATAAATGTGACTGACAGACATCTGCCAGATGTGGAGAACACCCGATTGCAGGTATCAGGCATCCAGGTCAGGCAGGCCTACAGTGATTAGCAACTCAAATGATATCTGTACTAGACTGTACGTCATTCAAGTATCCCGAAAAATAGTGATGTATTTTACGGCACACAGCATCATCTAACTCAAGAAAATCACTAGGCTGTTTTTTGTATTACGCAGGAACAAGCTATTTTGGAAACATGATGACAAATGTAAAAAAAAAAACATTAACTCTATTGGAATATTTATTTGGTATTTTCCCGACGCTAGTAGCATTTTATTTTATGTCTCTTGACCTAAAACTCGCCACAAACCAAAATAACCCTAATAAATCTATATCTATAAACTATCAGTTTGTAAGTGGTCCCGAACCATTGAAAATATTGTTTTTGCCTACAAACACTTTGGAAATATCAATCAATCAAAATGTGTTTATATAGCACAATTGACAAAGAGTAGGATGTTAACAATGGATTTAGGGACTAATGCACAACAAAACAACCAAAGAATCGGAAAAGAAAACACAAGAAATAAAAATACAATCATGAAATACTACACAAAATAAATATAAAAATAAATAGTATAATGTTAACAAAATAAAATAGAATAAAATCAATAATAATAATCAGTAAAATGTTAATAAAACAAAAATAGAATAAAACAAATAATGATGATAGTAAATAAAATTTAAAAAAGCATAAATAATAAAACCATACAATCATAAAACACTACATTAAAGCCATACTAAATAGATGGGTTTTTAGTTTACATTTAAAAATATGAATATTTTCAGCTCCTCTCAGGTCCTTTGGAAGGCTGTTCCAGCCGCTTGGAGCGTGACGGCTAAAAGTGGCATCACCAAATGTTTTTGTTCTGCTTTGTGGAACAGCTAAAAGAGAAGAACCGGTGGATCCGAGGGGCCTTCCCGGTTCATAAACCAAAAGCAAATAGGAAAACCTTGATGAATCCAACAAAAGTCCTTTGATTTGATCTTAACTTATGAATAAAATGTGTGTACGAAGGTTTCATGAATGAGGCCCATTGTGCCACTGGTTGAAATGTTGGTGGCACAATAAAATCAGTAGTTTGAAAAGTCATTGCCACTGACTGCTCACAGGAAGAATGGAGAAAATGTATGGAGGGAGATCTCCAGGATTCTACAGACAGACAAAAAAGTTATGGAAGCAGCTGTGTGATCACTTTGTGCAAAGCATAAAGAAATATCGGATGGCGTTTGGAGTGGTGCCGCTGTGCAGAAAGCTGAGCAACCAGTCATCCAGCAACTGGAAGACAGGCTGTCTGACTTTATTAAGCATCGGGCAACAGAATAAAATTTCATGGTCTGGTTTATTCAGTCTCATCAGTCCCTGAAAACGGCTACAACAAAACGATGTTAGTGTTCCTTTTTATTTGCTGCTGTACTTGCAGCGTCCAACTGCGGAGGAAGAGGAGCTGTATGAGAAGAAGTGGCAGGACAGTTAGCAGCCATCCACTCTTTCATCACCTCCATCTTCCATGCCATCCATCTTCTCACACACCTCGGTCTCCCAGAGGGGAAAAGAGAAAATGGAACGCACCTGATGAGGCCATTGTTGGGCGACAGTTTCCTCTCTGATCTCCTGGATCCAAGTAGGAAATGCTGCAAACTATAACAATATGTGCATCATTTGCAATTACAGTATCCTGCAGTATCCTCAAAACAAATGACACTTAATGACAACTGTCCTTATGAGGGGACATAAAGACGCTCATGAGCAAAATTAGATGCTGTGGAAACTTATCTTATGTTTGTAATTTATTTATTTATTTCCCCATTTATTTCTGGCAGGAGAAAGAAGAGGGATGTCTTATGTAATTCTCACAATGTGTATACAGCAATTATGCATCAATGCAGCCAGTGTTTATGTAGGGCAACATGAACATGTCTGTGTTTGGAAACACTACAGTTTTGTTTATGCACAACATTAGGAACAGATGATGTTTGGAACTGCAGCTTCTGGTTTGCTACTGAAAAACCAACCGGATGGATGATGAGCGATGACTCACAAATATAAAATTCATAGTTATTGAAACTGTGAAATCCTATCTGACACAAATGTAACATTAATGCAACAGACATCACACTATCAGTTGCTTATAACAAAAATAAAGCCATCATGTGACATAATAATGTGGTCATATCAGAGGAAAAGCAAACTCCCATCACTGCACAGTCCCTCTGGCAACTGTTTTATTAGGCTTTATTTATCAGACTCTGTCAAGATAAAGTCCCTTAGTTGCTCCTGATCACACAAGCTAGTCATGTTGCTCTCTCTCTCTGTAATGAGACCTTCAAATACCTGGATTCCCCTTCGATCGTTTGCCTCCAGTGTCCTGGTAGGACTTCTCCTCGTGGCCAATGGTGTCCCCAACACTGGCCCCACATCTGAACATCTGAACTGGCCAGCTGAACCATGACAATGTTGTACTTTTAAACAACACAAACCAGAGGTGGGACCATGTCATTGGTGGGACTAAGTCATTGTTTTGCAAGTCACAAGTAAGTATCAAGTCTTTGCACTCAAGTCCCAAATCAAGTCCCAAGTCCTAAACTTTGAGTTCTTCACCGTAATAATATATAAAATTTAAACAAATCAGAAATAAAATGAAAACAGGTGCAACTGAACATAATCATAAAAAAAGTGTGTGTGCTGACGTTACACTTTCATAGCATATAGCAATATTAACCAGTACCACAACAGAATGAATTGTGTATGTTTCTGTCCTGTCTTGTTGTATTTAAATAACCTACTTTTCTTGGGACTTGGGAGAAGGTATCAAGTATTTTCAAGTCAAAAGGCTCAAGTCCAAGTGAAGTCACGAGTCATTGGTGTTCAAGTCCAAGTCGAGTTGCAAGTCTTCCTTGATTTTGTCAAGTCTAAAGTCATCAAATTTGTGACTCGAGTCCACACCTCTGATGCAAAAAAGACGGTAGCAAAAAGAAAACAGGTTGCAAATAGTAACAAAACGCATAGTAATAATAATTCAATTTCCATTTACTAGCCATTTACAGTCCTCATCATCTGTGCGAGTTAGTTTTCATGGAGATGGCTCAGTTGTCATCACTTTGGTCACGTGATAACAGGTGGTGGCGGTGACAACTGAGCAAACTCCTGGAATCAAACAAATTATTACATTATAAGATTATAAAACCATTTGTCCCTTTCAAGGTAAATTAACTTTCAAATCCTAAAACCAACACTCAAACTACCCCCGCAGTATTTGTGAAATAACCTCAATCCAACACTTGAAGGTCAGCCAAAAGCAGCACTTTACTCACAAGCCCTTTACTTTCTGCCAGTAAAGGTTTTTTAAGCACCTCAGATATTTGTTCAGAGGAATATATGACAGGGGAAAGAGAGGAGGAAGATGTTAACAGCAAATTTGAAGAGCCATTCACATAATGCAAATGCACTCAAGTTTTGACTGTGATACCACTCAAAAATGCTACAACAGACTGTGTGAATTCTTTGAAGGCCCGCTGTAATCAACTAATTGATAAGCAAATGGCTCCACATCAGAGAACTGGGAATTAAACAGACTTCTGAAGTCAGTTATCATCCTCACTCATCACTACGTGTAAACCTGCGCCTTGCATTTCCTACCATTCAGTACCAATGAAAAGTAGTTTGAAGAGTTGTTTGCTGGTGCTCGTTAGCTTGGATGCTCAGGGGCTCGCAGTAATTCGCTCCTTCACAATGGAAAGTTAGCATCCAAAAATTGTCTTTCATTGTCCCTTTGATAGAAAAATAACAAACTGTGGCTCCAGTGGACTCCATTGGCCTGGCACACCTGTTGTACAATAGTGCACACTGTAATAGAGGCCAGTTTGTATAGAGAGCACCCAATGTACCAGTTTCCAATGAGCTCAGCCTGACAATTATTATCGACAGGCGCAATATGGTAGAGGAGGTTTTTAACTGTGGATCCTAACACAAATATTGGAGGTGTCTCCTTTTATTCACCTGCAGTGTCATCTTGCACTCTTGATATATTCAGTGGACACATCTACCAACTTCTCATCATTGTTTTTGTTTTATGACAAAAGAGAATGTTTAAACAACCCTCCATAGTTAGTTTATTGACATGAATATGGCAACACAAAAATGTATAACAACATACATTCCAAACCCAATTTAGGCATCACATCGTCTTTGCTTCCCCTACTGTATGTAGATGGTTGTATTTATAATAATAGGCCATAATGACACCAATCTACATGCATTTGTTATGTAAGGTCACAGCTTGCGCATACCATGCATTCGAATTGAAAATGCAAGTCCTCCAACCTAAACGACAGAATATGTTTGTCAATGTCTCACAAAATGACATATATAGGCGTACCGGACCTTCGTCACCATGTTAACAACAACAACACATGGTTAACATTGTGAAGTGGTCACAGTTTGGTTAGGTTTAGGAAAAGATCATGGTTTGGGTTAAAATAACTATGTGAGTTACGTAACTTAACTTACATACGTAACTTAACTAAGTCCTGTGTTGTTTGATCCATCCATCCACCCTGACCTCCTCCCCATGCGGACTTAGGTCGCTGCCTAACAATAAACATAAATATGGCTCGTAAAAAGCTGCTTGCACAGACGACCTATACGGCCATATTTTTGGGGAGGACAATCATTAAAAATATACTGTTGGATGTCATGAGGCATAAATACAATACTGATGATAAAGAAATATAAATTACTGTAGGAATATTTTGAAATATTATTGTGATGTTTAGTATGTTAAGCTCAATGTAAAGTCACTAAACCCTAACAGATATGTTATAGGCATGTGTAATAAGGAATTTTATAGGGTTTACTTATTTATTTTTTAAACAAAATAGTAAGCCAAAGGATAGTTAGGATACTTCTACAATCCTCCAGGGCATGTCGAGATCTCCACAAGGATACAAGGAGCAACTTGGCTTTAATGGACTTGTCTCTGTTTTTGTGTCAATAATTAAGAATTCCAAAGGCAGGAGTCTGCAGGCTACATTAGCTCTGACTGCACCACACGCTCCATTTGTACCTCCCTGCATCCATAATTTACTCATTTTTCCTACAGACTGTTCTCGTGTTGCTTTGGGCACTAATATCCACTCACAGGTGTGTGAAGACTCACACATTAGCCCACACACATGCACGTGCTCTGGCTCCAAAGATGTAATGCCCTTGTTTTTCTCTTTTTCCTTTTTTTTTTTTTACTCTTTTATGTCTGCTGTGTTTTGGCCACTTATCTCCACGTGAAGCACTTTGTGAGAAATGGGTTAAATTTCGCATATTCTCCTCTGCTTCCACCTCGTTCTGAATTTTCTGAAAACTATCTTAACATTTTAATCTAACTTTATTACTTACTCTGTCACTTCATACACAGAATGGATTAATCTTACAGAATCATTCAAGGGCTTCATCATGTTACAAGGAAAGGGAGAAAAACAGAGCTCAAGGCAGAAAGAAAATTGGACTTTTGTGTGAGAAGGGAAGTGTCCAGTTACTTGGGTTTATTGAGATCATTACAGGATGTGATTTAGGTGCAGGAAAAAATGTTTTTTAGCCAAACTTTGTACGGTTGCTTGTGTTTAAAGGGAAACTCCTATATTTTTAAACCTGGGCCCTATTTTTACAAATGTTGGGGGTCGAAATGACTATTACTTACCAAACGTTTTCAAAACATTATGGAAAGGATCGTTTTGTTAAAGAGTAAGATCCTTTCGTCTTCCTGCAACAACTCTACCTCTCACAAGATTTCAGAGTGAGACTTTCTGTTTCTGTTAAACAAAAAGGATCTTACTCTTTAACAAACGGTCTATCTCTGCAGGGACCCTTTCCATAATGTTGTCAGACACTTCGAATAACAGTCTGAGCCTGTCAGTGGCAAAAACAAGCACTTTTGGACATACTTTTCACCGGCGTACCCCGCCTCTCGCCCAATGTCAGCTGGGATAGGCTCCAGCCACCGGAGTTTCCCTTTAACATTTGATACGTTAATTGTTTTCTTTTCTTTTATATTCTTGAGTAATATTGCTACAAAAAGATTGTACGAAATGTTGCTTTGGTATCAGTACTGAAACTCTTTCGAAAGTCTGAAATGTTTTGATACAAATGATGATATAATATCAGACGATACCCAGCTCTAATGAACACTGGTTTCATCATCTTTTATCTTCCGCTCCATTGTTGTTTTGTCATACGGGAGCAGGAGATGTATTGAAAACTTCCATTGTTGGTGGACTGAAGGCCAACCACACCTGCACTGAAGTAAAAAAAGTTCGACATTTGCATTGGGTCTCTATCCGGACTATCTTGTTGCAGCCCTTCAATACAAAGAGTAAACAAAGTTTAAATCACAGTCTCCATTAGTAAACAAGCCACCCTGGATGCCATCTGGCTCCCTACTTACCACTAGCTACAAATTTCTATCAGTCAAATCCCAGGAAGCGAAATGAATCACTGGTTACATCAGTTGAGCAGATGCCAGTGAACACAAAGCCTACAGATAGCCTGCAGTGGCAAATCAGCAACAAGCAGCAGCAGGAAGCTACATACATCGGACAACAGCAACAAACAATAGGATTTGCTGCAGGGAGTAAATAATATTCAGATTACAGTACAATTACACACAGCACACACAAATCAGCAGAGCCACAAACACAAGGTAAGGCAGAAACAGCAGATGAGCTGTCTTAATTACCCTCAAACTAAAGTGATGATTGGATTAAAAGCAAACGTGAAGTAACTCACAGTGGCATTTAAGAACCACAAAAAGGTAGTTTTACATTTTGTTTGCGCTTTTTAATAAAACAAACAGCAATACATTAAAGCCAGCTGACATACAAGTCCTGAGGAACTGGTGGCACAGAATCCATTTGTTAGCAAAAAAGCACCCAAAGTAGGCTATTTCAACATAAGAAAAGTTCATATTTTTTTCCCATTTTAGGGAAAGATGCAGGCTAAACAAAAGCAGGCTGAACCCATGGCTTTTCCTGTATTTTATGTATGAGTTGGTATACTGAGGATAGACTTGTTCTAGCTTCATAGAGGCGAGGTCGGGTTGCAATGTATTTTGTGATGCTAAATTGCTCTAAACTTGGGCTAAATAGGCAACATATTGTATTTTATCAGCGTTTGGAAGGTGATAGCCTCGTCGACCCAACGGGACGTAAACTGTCTTAAAATGCACACATTAAAGGAGGCTTCATCTGAACTGGTATTCATGGCAACAAAGGGAAACGGGCTGTGTAACCCTCACATTGTGTAATACAAAGTGTACCCTTTTAGGGCTCCAACACATGATTATTATCATTTATCTTTGCAATTAACCAATTATGTGAGAAAAGAGTGAAAAATGACCAAGGAGACATCTTCAAATTGCTTTATTATCCAACCAACAGCCCAAAATATACAATTTACAATGGTATAAATTGTGATATATAACATAGAGAAAGATCAGATCCTCACATTTGACAAGTTGGCAGCAGGACATGTTTGACATTTTTGTACTACATAATCAATGACTCAATAATTAATCAATTATCAGATCATTGTTACTACTTTTGTCAAATGACAAATAAATTAATCAACCAATTGTTTCATCTCTAGTGGCTTTACTTTAAAATAGCTGCTCAATAACTTTACACCCTGTAGTTATGACACACATTACATACAATACCTCTGAGTTCATGTACTATAGTAGGCTTGACAAAATCAAAACCTTGTTCTGCAGTTGTGGCTCATGGCTTTGGTCATTTCATTTAATTTGCACTCAAAGCTAGTGTTGGTGGTTTACACGCTCTGGGTGCAAGTGTTAAATTACAACTGAAAGGCCATTACAGGATATCATCTCCAATCACCAAATGGGGACATGGGACATTAATCACTACAAAATGGTATACAACACACATACGGAAGCACACATGCATGCAGATGTGAACACAAAGGCAACCATAGACAACCAACCAACACTATTGCATCACAAAAATCATAGATAAATGTTTTTAGCACATACAGTACAGAGTGGTAAGAAAACCCGTATTGTTTTTCTGTTTTGAAAATGTGAAAATGCAACCTAGTTTTTTGCTGTGCCTGCACGAAAAAGACAAATTGCGCTTGGTGGCAGTGTTTAAATCCATCTACACATACCCTCAAAAGCCATTGTATCTGAACCTGTATTTCATTTAAAATGACTTATAGTATTGACCTTTGTGCCTGTGCATTGTAACTGAAGATGAACTAATGACTACTTGTTAAATATCCCCCAATTTTTCTTGGCAGGATAATTAATGAAGTAATTAAGCACACGGTATAAGTGCAGAATCATCAAAACATTGTGTCCTGTCTGGATATATTTTTCACTTATCTCTTTCTCTGTCCTCTCCTTTATTGTCTCTTTCTCTGTTTTACACATTGTATTGAGTTTACAGTCACCAACAGCTATTACCGTCCAACAGACGATTCATTTTGCAAAACCATTCTAAAAAATTTAAACAAGCCAGCACAGACCAGCTATTAAAATGCATATGAAACACGTACAAAACCTAATATTACTTTCTCTTTTTCCTTTTTGCAACAGTTTGAAAATGACCAGAGGACATTTGCCTGAGGTGAGACAGAGCCTTACTTCACTACAAGCATCCACAGCTGAACTGCATAAAGCAGACAGCTGTGCTGCTATCTTATAGTTCGTGATGCACATATTGTATGATTTAACTTGTACCCAATAAATGTTTGGTTAGAAAGCAGAAAAACCTTCAGGTCTGTGTGAGTTAAGCCTTGAACTGAAGTTACCATAGAACAGCTTTATTTTTCACAGAGGCAGGGGTTTAGGGTAAAAGCCATTCCAAAGATTCTTGTTTTTTTCACCTCATATCGAAACAAAAAACTGAATTCCATGGAACTTGCAATAGGCACTGATTCACTCTCATTAAAGATAACAACCTTGAGCAGGCTTTTGATCTACTCGTGTATCTAAAAGCAGAAAACAAGCTCTTCTTCTGACCTGTATTGCTCCATGAATATGCAGAGACCCAGGACAATGAGAGGGTCTGGAGGAAACAAGTAATTTCAGTGTTATTACTTTTCTCCTATCTGTTAACTGAAAATTATTAATCTATTGTTTGTTAAAATTCATCACTATATTTTGTAGGTTATAGTCTCATTGTAGGTAAATTATGCCTATTTTCCAAGATATTAGCAAGTACCTATTTGGGGGAAATGATAGGGCTGCTGTTAGTTAAGCATTGCATCCACAATACTGTATATTGGTTAAGTAATAGAAGTTAGGGTAACTATGTTAAAGATGTAAAAGATGCAAGTAATGAAATGGAAATTTATAAACACTTATTGGGTCTGACTTGGCTCTTTAGAAACACCATAACTACCGTGTTTAAAACCACACCATCACAGCACAGGTAATAACATAATAATACCATATCGGGAAACCACACAAATAACAGCTGTCATTATGTCTCATCTTGTATGCCACTGGGAGGAAGCTTAATACTAGGTACATTTCTCAGTCTTATGCATTTGCATATTTAAAAAAATAATAAAAAATGTAAAAAGATAATATATATTTCTGACTTTTTTTCAATTGCTACTAAGGCCTAAAATAATCAGAATTAGATATATACAGTATACTGTATAGTAGATAACTTATTAGACTTTTAACATTATAATGTGCCTTTGAAGCAGCCATACCTGAACAAGGCATTTTCTTTAGCCACAGTCACTGACGCCCGGTGTAATTATGTTAAGACTGCTGACTTTATGTAAAGTGATGAGAAATGAGCTTGTGGTGAAGACCTTGCCTGGGGCAGGTTTGTGGATTTATGTCCTCTCCCATAAGTGAAACACCCCCCCTCTACCTGTATATACTGTTAGAAAAGGTAGAAGAGGGAACAGGGAGAAAAGAAAAGTAACAGAGGATGGGAGGGCTAAAAGGACTAACACGCTAGATGTTAATAAGGAGTTGTCACAGCAGATAGGCCTTATATCAACTGTGCAGAGGCTTTGGGAGATCTGCCAACAGGCCTGAATAAAGCTCTGGTCAGCTGGGGCTCTTTGAGGTCTCATGGCCACAAAACTAAACTTCTCTGCTGCTAGGGCACTTTCCTCTTCTAGCACAACAACCAACACTTTATCTCTTCTGAGACCCTGTCCACTAAAACTACCATAAATCTTTTTTTCAATGGCTGGCACAAACCCTCACAGTAGGTAAATTTACCTTCTCCTGTTTAATACACATTTTCGGTTTGCACAGAAAAAGTGACTGAAAATTACCAGAAAATAAAACAGCCAAAGTATTGCAAAAAACAAAAACTAATTCGCTCCACAGTCTTAACTCCATAGATCACCATATTGATAAAGAGAATAGCTGATGGATTTTTTTAAAAATAAGCAATGACATTGCAGCACTTGCTTCTGCATTTTCCACTGTGTACAAAGCACTAGTGTCTGACTTCGACTTCCTGTTAACTTGCCCGTGCTCCACCAGAAAAACCAACAATTAAGACAAAAAATTTATGAGCAGGGGTGTCAGGTAAGCCAATGTTGTGGGATGCATGACAGCAACGTCACTGGGTTAAGTCTACCCAAGGATCTTGTTTGCCCTCATGTGTTACTCATCTTAAGTATTATTTTTACATTTCGGTCACTGCCGGTATATGTGTGTCAATGTTCCAGCTAAACTGCAGTTTGCACTAACATGCAAGTGCCAGAAGATGATAATAGTTACATTGGAAGTACCGTATAGGAACTGTGCAAGTCACTGAATTTTCCACAACATGGTCCTGAAATGTTTCACAATAAAGGTTTTGTTAGGAAATGAAGGGATTCTGGCACATGTTCTTAGTACACGGCCAGGGATGTCATCAGGCCCTGTAGCTTTACTCACATTCACTCTCAGCAGGGTTCTTCTTACATCTTGATTTGGATACTGACAGCCAGTCCTCTGGAGGTGGAGTAGACTTTTCAGCTGACTCTTTGTTGAGGAGATCAAAGTGAGCACAAAAGGTGTTAAGTTCATCTGGCAATGTGGCCTCACACATGACTTGTAGCCTGTGATGGTCTGGATTACCTGCCACATGTCTTAGGTTCTGCTGGTGTCTCTCTCCAGTGTCTTCTGATGCCTCCCGCTTCACCTCCTCGATGCCAGCTTTCAGTCTCGCTCTGGCAGTGCTTTATGCTTCCTTGTCACCTGACTGAAAGGCTTTTTGTTTGGCTCTGGATAGGGCACTCACCTCTCCCTTCATCCAGGCTTTCTGGTTGGGGAATGATTGTATTGTCTTGATCACCACATCATCAACACATTTGCTGACGTATGGTGTCTCTGATGATGTATAATCCTCAAGATCAATGTGGTTCTCCTGGGTAGCGGCATCTCTAAACATGCTGAAGCTGTTGCCTCATCTGTCCACAAAAATCACTGCTGTAGCTTCATCTGGTATACTTGCTGCAGTTGATGGATTTGCATGTAATTGTATTATGCTGACTTTTTGGAAACTTGCATAAAACTTTGAATGAAAAATTTGGATGTAAACATTACTAGTGCCCCAAGTTTTATTGTAAGTTCTATAAATATGCACAAACCCTAATATCTGGCCCCTCCCAACAAACCACAGTCCATTCTCTACACATTATAACCTGCTTCTGTTATTTCTTACACACATTATCACTAACTGAGGCTGAGGTGTTTGGAGTAGATTGCCTTTAATAAATTGTCTTGCATGTAGGGTCATTTTACTGTACTAGCTGTTGTGATGGACCCTTTCCCTCCTCCACAGACCTCTGGGATTGGCTCATTGATCATCGGGAAGTTATCAGTTTGTATTACAACCTTGTCGCATGGAACGGCATCCTCCAGTCCCAGAGATATTCCCACTTGCTTCAGTGACATTTTGGAGGCTATCAACCCCAGCTTGCTCTCTGTAAAAAGTTCATTCTTCTCTGTTGGAGTAAAAAAAATAAAGAAAGAATTTAAAGTGTTAACCCTCCCTTGATTTAGACTTCTTAGTACCTAAAGACCTGGCTCTTTAGCTACCGAAGGAAGAAAGTGGCATCAAAAGGTTGTCTTGAAGTGTTAAAAGGAAATCTTTTTGTATCATGAAAAGATTTTAGCAATGATAAACCTAAAACTACCCTTCAGTGATGATTTCCTTTTGAATTCATATTCTGGCAAATGCTTAGTTTTTAGTAGTTATATACATAAGTGAAAGACTGAGGAGTTTGGATGGTATCTTTGGAAATGTCCTGGACTGATCCTCAAATCTTACTTGTCAGAGTGGTGGTATGATTTATCTCTTGAGCAAAAATGGTATGGTGCCCATTTATCCATCCATACATCTATCCAATCACTATACATCCAGCAGCCGAGTCAGCATAGCTCTTAGGCACGTCATTCTTTTTTATTTCACATTGACGTTAAATTACTTCATTAACCATGGCAACTTATGCTGTCAGGAAGTCAGTCAGTGAGACGCAATGCAGGCCAGACATTCTTTGATGGATTGACGGAGTGGCAACAGTACCAGCAGGAGGAATGAGAGGAGGATGAGAAGAAACTCAAGTCAGAGGGAGAGGATAGTGAAGGAGATTATGTGGGGGAGTAGTAGGTGCTGAGCATAGAGTGTGGCAATTTGTTATGTACCTTGAAAAAAGTTAAGAATACATTTTTTGTCAGCATTTTATGCTTTAGTAATAATAAATAATTGTTATGGTTACAACGTTGGTGATGAGTGTAACTATGAATGCCTAGCAAGCATAGTTTTGAGAATGTGCAGGTTGTCACGGCATAGGTAGTGCTGGTAAAAAGATTAGTTGTTTGGTCTCAGGGATTACTTACCATTAAGCCTTGTGGCTGTGCCAGCTACTAAGTGATCACAACATACTGTATGCTAAATGTCTTGATTGTCAACACAGGAAAGGATGCAAGAATTACCTGACTCCTCTCATTCCCTCCAGCCCGGCATTGGTTTCAGTTCATCTAGGTTAACAAATACATGCAAACACAAACTAACAAAAATGCTTCAGGGATCATTCACTGTCCATCACAGGCTTTTGCTTTTTTTAAAAATCTTTA
This sequence comes from Maccullochella peelii, assembly GCA_002120245.1. NCBI lineage: Eukaryota > Metazoa > Chordata > Actinopteri > Centrarchiformes > Percichthyidae > Maccullochella > Maccullochella peelii. Next base: position 50,591 of record LKNJ01002517.1, read on the forward strand.
TCTGCAGCAAGGTAGCATTTCCTCTCCATCTCTCCCTTTCTCCCTCTGGCGTCTGTCCTCAGGCTGGCTCACATTACGTAAGACCTGCCCTCTTGAGGTTGGCAACCAATCAAAATGACAAATGACAACCTGTGACCGTGAAGGTGAAGACACATACAATGTCTAAGATCAAATTTGGCAATATTTCATTGAAAATGGACATTGACAAGTTTTAAGATGTCTACATTGTTTCAACAGCATTTAAATAGCTATGTATGAACATGCAGCAGATGGATTATAGGGTGTTGAAATGCTGTTGAAAAAACTATATGTGACCTAGACTTCTAACTAGACTTCTATGTTTTCTTTTCACCTGCAAATCAATAAACGCAAGCTTTCTGGATGAGGAAACTTAAGCCCCACATAGTGTTATCTAGGTGCACTATATTCTGACGAGTGGTGTATTATTTTTTGCAGTCTAAATATTTTGGCATGTTATTGCTGAAGCCAAGACAGTGAAACAAGTGGGTGTTGAGCTGTGTGGTAAAATGAGGATGACTCATAGAATCCTGAGTGGGCAAAATATGGACATCTGTAGTACAGGCCAGATTGCATCACATATACTATTCTACCTATAGAGCAGATTTTCACAGATGTTTAAGATATCTTTTTTTGTTGTTTTAGCACATACAGTAGGTGTTATCCAGTGTGCTTCAGGTAAAGTATTTTTGCTCCACACACACAGCGTCCTCTGAGGGGTCTACAGGTTTATAAATTATATGTTTTGGGTTTTTTCTATCTTTGCAGCCGCAGTAAGTGCTATTTTATTATAATCTTACTCATAGTGTCACTTACAAAAAAAATTGTATGAGCTCAAGTTTAAACAAAAATGTGGACAAACTGATTTATACGTGTTTATTCTCCACTGCATTTTTCCACTACACACACACATCCAGTCCCTGTCTGGCAGACCTCCCCGGTTAAATGGGCTTGTAAATCATCTGCACAACATCAGTGGAGAAACATTTGTCACCTCCAACACCCGCCTGACTCAGCATCTCCTTAACCGTCCTCAAGGAACAACGGCAAGGCACACGGGATGTCGGAGGGGGTCAAGGGGTGAATTTTGACGAGAATGATCAAACCACCAATTCTGCTGCTTGCCAGATTGGATGTTATATGAAGAGAGGTGAGTCACTATGTCAAGTTAAGAGATCTTGAACCAGGGCCCAGAGAATTTTTTGTTTATTTGTTGGTGTTCTACCAGAAATACCCAGATTGTTTTAAAAAATGATGTTTTTTTAACCTGATTTTTCCACTCAGATTTTGTGTCCATAAAACACACAAAAGTTATATTTTTTGCTGTAAGAGGACACTGATCACCACATAGAAAATGCAAATAAGCTGCTGATTTACAAACAGTTAAGTTAAAAACAATAAGTGATTAAACTGAAGAGTGTTTCCACTGCAAATGGTATTTCAGATATTTTATTTTATCCAAATGATTGATGTTAAATAAATTGAATAAGTTTTTTATTCATTTATATTACTGAAAATTATGCACCAAGTATTTACCCATTTCATATGACACAGCAACTCTAGTGTCAGGATCTATAGGAAGGTTTTGGTCAAAACTATTATTACTAACCTTTTCTACTACTGTGAATAGGCTCCCGCAGGAGGTGGACCAGTGTCTAGCAGGCACAGTTTAAAGTTGTGATGTTGAATGACCAAGATGGATTCTCTGAGTGGACGCTGTACAAATTGAAGCCAGTGACTAATGGTTCACAACAATACGACCCACATGGTTTTTTAATCTATAACGCAGACTGGGGAGCCAAGTGCCTCTAAGATAATATGTCCATTCTGACCCCACAGTCATTCCCCATGATAAATCCATAGATGCCCTCCTCTATGCCTGTGCAATTATCCTGTTTAAGTTTGCCTAGGGCGACTCGAATGTTTAACCCATAAGGATCTCAGATAAATTGTCCCTGCTCAGCACAGGCTGTCTCAAAGCCCATGAAGACCACTGTTGAATCCCACGGGGCCGATATAGACGTGCTGGCTGGGATGCTGGTTGTCTGCTTGTAATAAAAACTAGGCAATGAAGTGGAAAATTGCCATGTGTAAATAATAGTCAGTCAGAGTAATGAAGCTTGATGAAAGATTTAAAATAATAAAATCCGCCACATGCCATTGTTTATGGATTGTCTGTGAAAAGTAGTCCAGCTGTGTAGATGACATAAGATGAAACTTTATTGATCACCATATTAGCTGTGTTTTGCCTGTTAGGATATACTGTACAGTCTTGCCAGTTATTTGATTTTTACTCTGTTTGCATCAGTTTGTGATTGGGTGTATGAAGATAATGAGCTGTAATTTATCATAGAACATCTAATGGAGGAATGAAAAATATGAGAAGCCAGTAACGCTCAATATAGTTCAGGGAAGATAAGAACTACAAAAGGCAAAATTGGAACATTTAAAACTGTTTCAGTGTCTTCACATGCTGAATCTTAGAAAATGTCTTTATTTGGCAGTAATTGCTGAAATTAAAGATATTAAAGAGATGACATGAAGCTGATGCACTGAAAATAAAATGAAAAGATTTAAGTAAAGAATTTAAGTTATTAGCTACATATTTAAAAGTACAATTAAATAAGTGCACAGAAAACACATTAAACAGAATATAATCAATCATGCAATCATAGTGACATTATTGATATTTTTAAGAATTTACCCCAAAGGACAACATCATTGTCTGCACAGAACTGTACTTTGAGAACAGCAGAAAGGAGCCACATATTTAAATGTCAGATATGTAAATGTTAAAAGACTGACAGTAGAAGAACAGGTGAAAGTCGCACACTTGCTTAGCTCTGATGCTTTTTTCATCACGTAGACCAGACAGCCTTGTCATACTGTTGGTCTTATTCTAATACATAATTCATTTAAGCTGAAAGAGTTTGCAGCTTCACCTCTTTTCTTTTTCTTGCTATCCACCACCTCACCGTGCAAGGTGTATGTCCATTTTCACCTCACTTTATTTTCCAGAACTGGTCCATCATGTGGTTCGTGAGACCATCTGCGCGCAGAGGTCACGTTTGCCCCCTTTCTGCTCAGCCCTGCCTCACATTGTTTATCTGTGATGTTCAGTCTGCCCGTTTCTGTCATGGCCCCTCCTCCCTACCTGACCGTCAGCAGCATCCAGGGTGGGATGTCTCTAATTAAACACTGGTAATGATGAGAGTGTGTAAGAGGAGGGAGGGGGGGCGACACACTCATTACACTGAGAACAGATGCTCTCAACAACCCCTGCCAGTCTTGCTTGATGCCCACAGTATGAATACATACATATAGACCTGTCTCCTGCTTTTAGGCATAGTGCTCAACGCCAAGGCAGCCCACACTTGGCTGCCGCATGTTAAATTTTCCTCTCGCATTCTCATTGAAATCTGGGTTTTGTATCAAAAACGATCAAAAGTCTTCCTTTTCTCTCCCACTGTGTCTCGCACTCATTATTATTCCTAACAATACTCAATGCCAGCCCACACTTGGTCAGGGCACCCTTTTTTTCACACCTACATCGTGTTCTGCTCATGCATTCAAATATGCTTTTAGGTTGGGAAGTAGAACACACATCAGCAGTCAATGCAACAAAATAAGGTCAGGTTAAATATGAAAATTAATTGAACCTCAGAAGGAGTGTTGCAGAGGGTACAGCATGTATTTGTGTTAAGTGGGTAGGTGAAGGACTGAGTCAGGCTGAATCGACAGAGGTGGAATGAAAATATCTTTCAGTTCATTATAAAATCTCATTCTCAACACTTACTGGCTTCAGTTTACCATTTCATGAGGATGTTGTATTTTGCAAATATGCCTTCATTAGAAAAAATAGTATTATACTCCTTTTACAATGATTACAGGATCACTCCAGTTTATTACAACTTGGATATTATTCTTGAAGCCATAGAGACAGAGTGCAACCTGTCCTACTCTGAAAACCACGCCCACCGGAGGGGAAAACAATCGGGGCCACAATATGCAACCAAGGGCTGAAACGCTAACAAAATGCCTGTAGCTAGCTAAAAACATTTTAGCATGTCAAAGGATTATTTTAGCACCCAATGTCTAACAGAGAGGACAGACTCAATATTGTGGGTCTGTTTCAGTGTCCCTTCTCAAGCTAAGCTACCATAGTTAGCTAAGGCACCTGCTAACATGTTACTGCATAGCTTTCTGATTTAGCCACATTCCACTACACAAGTTGCATACTGTCAAAAAGCTTTAGCTTAACTTACAGCAGTACAGTTAGCCTAAAACTGACATTTGGATATTTGACGTAGGCTACCAGANAATGCGTGCTGCATTCGTAGACATACTGAGTGTCAGGATCCCACAGTGTTCCCATTCTTCCTGCTGAGGCCTCACGTCTGGATCCACTTTTATCTTATTAAAGACTACGTTTTTGGGTTCGGCAGCTTATAAAAACTCATTTCTGGGTTCTTTACCCTGTTGGTAGTGCATCCCACCACACAGCAGCTTTTAGGCATGTTTCTGTTGTTTGCTAGGAAACTGAAATGACAAGGCGGCACCTTCACGCAATACAAAGTCAATGGAGAGCGATGAACTGTTTTCCCCTCTGGTGTGGGCGGGTCTTAATTGCGCTCTGTCTCTGTGGTTTCTATCAGTTATGATAACATGGTACTAACCAAAGTAATTGCTGAGATCTGGGAATATGGCAACATCGCTACAACAAAGTCCAAAGGGGCAAGAAAGAAGCAGTTTGACAGATCGTAAACTAGCCAACAGTTTAGAGCAGATTATCTAAACACCTTTGTTTGATAATCTAAACAACTGTTGGCGTGTCCCAAATCCATATTACATACTAATTCTAAGCATGTTTTGAGTATGTGTGTTGACAGTGGACAAGTGAAAAGATGAAGTATACTCGAACCGGACAGTATGCCTACTGCTGTTGATCTATACTGTCCTCCCACAATGCAATGCACAAAGGAAATGGAGGAGCTGCTCACCACTCACACTCCAAAGTCACAGTTTGATTGACATCCAGCGCGTATAATATAATTTCCTGTTAGTGTAAAAAAAAGCCAAAGCATGTTGATTTTTTGTATACAATCCACTTAAACAGTCTAATATCATATAAAATAATTATTGAACTATATAGAAATACGGCAAGTATTGTTTGAAAATCTTCAAAAATATTTATGGAGACGTACAGTAATTTCAGTTACCACTTCAGCACCAATGGTAGAAGCTGCACATAGTACTCTTATCATCCCCTGTGTTGCCTGCATTATAAATTCTCACAGTTAAGCATCTGAGCTTTAATTTATAGCTTAATGTTGTCATCAAGGGGCCAAGGTCTGCCCTGGCCTCTGCCATCAATCTGATAACCTGCAGGTAATGGCCAAGGTGCATATTGTCACAATTCCAATACATTATTTACTATAAGACATTAAAAAGTAATGCGTATTAATAAACAGGCCCAAGGCCAGAGGATACACATTTAGTCCAGTCGTATTTCTCCTTGCTTTCATCAAGGAGACACTTTATAATAATGGCCAAACCAACACTCAAGGGACTTTTCTTTTGCCAACGCTGCTTATGTGAATTACTATAGTGGCCACTGTAAACAAATTTAATACTGAGGAATTGTTTGATTATACAATAGTAGAAATAATTTTATTTGTTATACCATTGCCAATTTCTATTCCTGTTAAACTGACTTTCCACACATTTCCAGTGTCCTGCCACTATCTTCATAAGTTAGTCAGATCCCAATTGCCATTTTCATCCTCCTCCTCCAACTCCTCCATCACATTTCCACTGGATGCATCCTGGGTACAACCTCACAACATTGTTGGGGGAAACAAGGAAAGGAGAATACCTTTTTTTTTTTATTTAATCCCTTTTTTAAACAGGAGGTCTGATTGAGATTGGGATCTCTTTCAAGAGAGACCTGTGTGCAAAAAATATATACACATAACAGTTTAAGCATAGATGGACGCACAGATGATTCACAGACATGAATTATACATTTTCACAATTAAAAAAAGCAATTACTGCCCCAGCACTATGTGTCCCTGTTTCTTTTGGTTGTGTTGAGCTACATGAGCTACACCTGGGCCCCGTGTGCTCTGCCTTATAAATACCTCCCCCATTGCACAGTCTTCTGCTCTCCCTCAGCAGGCATGGTGGCGGCATCTTGTTTTTTTTTTTTGGTTTGACTTTTCCTAGCCGCAAGTTTGTGTTGTCTCCCTATTTTGTTGCAGTTTTTCAGCCGGGCTGTGACAAAAGTACAACCTTTTAAAATGTTCATGTGATGTAAGATAATGTAACTTCATACTTTTAGTATAGTATTTGAACCTGCTTCTTCCAAATTCAGTGTGAACAAGAGGTACGGCTAAATGTCGAAATGTTCTGTGACCTGACATTGTAAGTACTGTATTTAAATGTAACCAGAGAGCACAGGTTCTGCAATAGAGCCTTATAAAGAAACAACATACAATGCTGCATTATAGCAAAGTAAAGTCTTGCAAGCAAGTCACAAAATAATTAGACTGTAAATACGCTGATAATTCACTTCTCAGTGTCACAGCTATTGATGTCCACAGGCTACTCCTGACATTAACTTAGCAGCATGAAATTATGTTACAGAAATTGAAATTTTAGTAACACTTCAACTCTGTGTTAATTGCATATAGTACATGGTTTGAATGTTGATATCTAAACCCTGCAAATGTTACTGGCATGCACTTGTGACTGTCTTTACAGACCCATGCTGTTTTGTTCAAACTCACATGACTTTATTTAAAATCTTACTGGGGATCCCAAAGCTTCCAAAAATACAAAATTCATCAGGCATCTGTCAGTCAGTCAGTGCAGTCCTATGGAGTCTTGTCTGTTCAAGTCAATATAAGCATCATAGTGCTTCATTGAAGTGTTAGAACAAACAGTTATGGATTATATATGTATAACACTCACATATACTTTCTATTTTCAAACAAACATCAAGGGGAAAATCAAAAGTTTAAGATTTTAATTACTTCTTGGGCTAACAGTGCTCTCTTTTCAGCGCTCACCACCCTCTACATCACTCGCCTCTGGCAAGTGTGCCAGCTTAAAATCCCCTGTGTTCCTTGGATCAATATCAAAATAATGAAATAGACCACATCATTGGGTTTCACCACCCTTTTCATCACATTTGAATTTCAGTAGTAATAAATTCTTTTTGAATCAGCACATTAAAATGCATCGGAGCAAATTAGGAATACAAATACAATTTGGGTTATTTGCTATTTCCATTGGCAAATCTACTATAAATAGTAAATAGTTCTCGAGTTTGGAACAGCCCTAAATTAAATGAAAGAAAGCATAGTTATCAAATTCCTAATACGGTGACTGAGATGTTAACGTTCAGGCTGACGATAACATGGAAACATTTGTCATTTTAACTAGATGGTGGAGCAAGTGAAGCAAACACATAAACAGATGCTTTCTTCCTTCAAAAAGGAAAACATCTGTACCCTTGTCACCCTCTGCTTTATGTCATTTTTATGCCGGTCAAGTGCTGTAAGTGCTCCCACATCTGCTACAGTTTATATAAGATGCAGATGCATCATCTGCTGAGGGAGAACCCCACCCCCCCATGACTGGGCTAAGTCCTCTCATCATTGATTCATGCGTTTGGGGAAAACTGACAAATTGGAACCCTTGTTTCAGTAAGAGGACCGCATGGATCTATCCATGTGGGAAGGGAAGGAGACATGGGTCAAAGCCTGAGCTCACAGTCAAGTCTGTGGAAGGAGTCTGTTCACTTACAGGACATGATAGGGCTCAACCATGCAACATTACTGTGTCTGTGTAAAGAAACATGAACACACACATGTTTTAGTGCTTGTAATATACAATACTTTCCTCAAGGGATTTCATTTACTCTTAGTGTTTTTTTTTTTCATTTTTTTAAATCAAACAACAAAACAGATTACTACAGAAACACAAACACAAGCAGACACACACACCTGTGCCCCACAAAAACTGATATGCCAAGCCATCAAAGCGCAGAAAAAATTGTTAGTCAGAACTATCTGCTACAGAAACTTAGCAAAAATATAATAAGTAATAAAATATAATGCACTGTGCAACCATTATAATGACTTCTGCTTTTACTTCCATCGCTTCTGGGGACAGTTTCTCCAAATTTTCTGCCTACAAGCTGCAATTTTTAACATTAGATAATTTCCTCTTGCGTTACTTACGACACTAATTACTTTTACCAATCAAAACAAACGGCACACTTGCAACCCATGCAGGAGCATACAAGCGCAGTGTAGGGCTTACAAATCGATCCACAATTTGCAAATAAAATTTCTCCCCTGCTCGGTAGGTGATACTAAACCTATGTTCCAGGTCATTTTTAGGTGCTGCTAGTGGTGCTGTCATTCCTGATTGGTCGAGCAAAGCTGCCATCACATTGCAACACGGATGACAACAACAAATCCAAATCATAACTACCATTTACCTCATCATCTGTAATGAAAACAACATTTTTTTAACAAACAAAAGCAGTGGAGTATATACGTATGTATCTTGGACCTCCAAGCCCTGAGAAGCATTTGGGGAGAAGAGGGAGCTAAAATTGTCTGTAAGAAATGAAAAGGTGTATGGGAGGACATAGCAGCATTGCCACTTGGGGATACACCACACAGCAAAACAGGGAAAGGAAAAAATAGAGATTATAAAAATGATAAAAACAATCATAGAACAATCAAATGACAACAACAAAGTGTTTCGACACACTGGATGAGGTCATAGAAAGTGTCAGGTCAGAAGATGTTAAATTCCAGCAATGGAAAACAGGCATATTTATGCTGCTGTTCTCTGCCTCTCACTGTGCTGCTGCATGAAATATGCAATAAATACATTTGTTCAAAAAACCCTGCAGGGTCATGGTGGAAATGTATTTATCAATCTCCCCTTAAATAATTTCTGTCCTCTTTCTTTAGCCTCCATTTCAGGCTATTTCCCGAGGTCTCCGGAGTACAAAATTCTGAGTTGTATACCAAGGCATTATGAAGAAGCCAAAGTGAAATATGTCAAAAGCTGGCTTTCAGTTGGAGTTGAATTCAGATTGACAGCGATGAAGCCACAGCTGAGGTTGCAGAGAGAGTTCAGTTCCTGTGGAGATGCTGGCTCGTGATGCGTAGCTGCAGTGGCAGTGCAGGTGAGTGCGTCTGGGTGCTCTATGAAGTGTGACACACCTTGCTCCTGAGACAATGCAGGGAAGGTGGGGGGGGGTGAGGACGGAGTAGCATCGCCTTCTGTCTTGTCACACACTGCTGCACACAGTCAGCGTGAGGGTCTCTTCATATATGATCCATTAATGGGGTTAAAGGGTTGAAAAGGGTGATTTAATTATTTAGCCTTGTCGAGAAATCGGTGTATACAAACAACACTTCAAACATACAAAAAGAAGACATGCTTGCATCTGAGATAAAGCACAAAAACTTTAATCATCGAGGAAAAATGGTGTCTTCTGCATTCATCTATGTTGAACCGCATTGCATCATGATGTGCAATGTCCCTCTTGTGGTTGCCAGTTAGCTAAAAGGCAGCTCCTCCTGCCACACCGTTGCTGGGATGAGTCTTTATTGTGACAGTGAGTGGAGGTCCCCAGTGACTTCCTTTCCACTGATGTGTTTCCTGCGAGTATCATGAGTAACGGTGCTCAATTTCCACGTTTTGACATAATAGGGGACATTTGATAAATAGTTGGAGGACCTGAGCACATAAATGAGGCATAAATATGAATAAATTAAGTGCCATTTTATGGAGAGATGTCAGTGCGTTTATCCAATAATGGGAAGATTAATGAGCTGACTGTGGAGGGGGAAATACTGTATAGGAGAGCGGCAGAAAGATCAAAGGGATGAGTCCACACTCTGACTGTTTTCAATCAATATACCCATGTATTTACAGAGACTGGATGGGTGATGCAAGCCAAGCAAACCTCAGCTGAAGTTTCTGGGAGGAAGAAAAAGTAGGCTTTTAGTATGACGACTTACTCTGGAGAAACAACTCTCTTATTTTCGATATTTTCGAGGGTTTTGGGACATGACCAAGGCCAGTTCACGGCAAGGCAAGCCTCACGTTATCTGTTAAAAGTTGCACTTTAACACGATGCAAGGCTAAAACAGCCAACTGATCGCCAACATGCATGTACGTTCTGCATCGCCGTGAGAGGAAATAACTAGTGAGTAACCTGCACTCTAGAGACCATGATGGTGAGATCAACAAAAAATAAGGAGAAACTGCACTAGATGGGTAAAATCATTGATTCCACAGAAAGAACAGTCAATCACAGAGCTTTAGCTTCTCACCAACTGCCTCTGCCACAGATTCAACATGGTCAATTTGACCAAAAGGGCCACTAATAATGACGGCAATAGTGCCAGATACAGTGTGGCAGAGTCAGCCTTGCTGCCAGTTTGCCCCAGTGGCCAACTGCAATACTGAAAGAAAAAATATCCTGGGGCCCAGAAAGCATTTTCCCAAAGGCCGCCATTATAAATGATGCACCTGTTAAACTGTTGACAGGATATATTGAATGGCAGAAAAGATCGTTACTCTTGCTCCACTGCTTTGGTCCAGACTGAAATATCTCTACAACTACGAAATGCCATGAAATTTGGTACACACATTCATGGTCCCCTCAACAACTCAGCACCATGGGTCAAAATTTGTATTTATCCAGTACTTTGCTTTATGATTAAAGCTTAAGTCAATACTAAACTAAAGACATTCCCATTAGCCTCAACTGTACTTTGTGTTTAGTGCTAGTTAGCAAATGTTAGCATGCTAATATGCTAAACTAAGATGGGGAACATCAGCCTGTTAGCATCGTCATTGTGAGCATTTTAGCATGCTGGTGTTAGGCACAACAGTGTATTAAGCTAAATGCTAAGTACAGCCTTACAGATTTGCACGGCTGTAGACTCTTAGTCTAACTATAAAGTCAATGCGAAAGAGACCCTAGGATCATGGCTGCACAATGTGGAAGCCACTCAGGAAGAGAAAAAAAACTCCTTTTGGTAAAGATGCTGCGAGACCAACTTTTATTGGAGTGAATGACAACACCTTAGATCACTATATCACTTCTTATCATGACTGTATTAAAAGAACTATACAAAATGCTCCAAGATAGTGCCCAATTCATCTGCATGTTTGAGCACATAGCAGTGCACTAGAGTCCTTCACTGATAAAGCCAGCAGAATCCCTGCACACATGAAATGTAATTTCTTGATTGTGGCCACACCAAAAATCAGTACAGCCCAGTGCTGTTCTTGTGGGCTTGGTTCTTATAATAGCATAATAAATACGTCCATGGTCAGTGATTCCCATCTACCACTGTAGACGCATCCCCTTCCCGAGGCCACGGTTGCCTTAAGTGTCTGTATCACCTACCTGTAGTTCAGTATCATTTCCTCTTTGACATGGAGATGCATGTCCGTGCGACTCTGAAGGTGGTAAGACTGTCACTCATACTAATGCCGGCAGACAGTTATGTGTGTGTCTCTTAGCCATTTCCTGTGTGCCAGGGCATTCAGACATCGGCAGCTGTCTGCTTTGGTTTCTGTCCCTAGAGCTCGGAGAGGACCTGACACTGTGCCTTCTTGAAACAGAAACCTCCTGCGCCTCTGGGCCGCTCTCTGGCCCAAGAAAGAACCAAAAAAAAATAAAGAGATATCACCAGTGGAAGGTCATGAAGAATATCCCCACCATCACTCAGAGCTGATCTAATGTTCACTGTGGCATAACTGATGACTGATGTAATTGACATTGCATAACTAATCTTACATATTCCGCTGAGACTGATGATAGTTTCCCAGCAGATGAGCTAAAGACTTTAGAAAGTCTGAACACTGGAAAAGGTGACCTGCAGCTCATCTAAACTAAATAGGGGGAATGACACTTAAAATTCATGGGGACAGTCTCTGCAGTCTTGTTCATTTGGAGTTCTCTCTAATTCGCCAAGGAGAAAGGGGATGATGGCAAATTGAAAATAATTGCAGTGATTATAGCAACATCTGTAATGTTGAATAAATGTAGGTCAAGGGCAAATATCATCTTTGGAGGAAAACTATCTTTGGCACCACCCTCTTTCCCCATTAACTTTAGGGTGTCTGAGCATATTTCAAACTGATTTACCAGTGTAATCCATACCAAGTTTCATTATTTGAGGAAAAAAACAGTGACAATTCCTCAGATTGTTATTTAAATTTTTGCAGATTTATGTTGGGCATACTCATGCAGGAAGATTTTTTTTTACAGATACCACAAAACTTGAGAATTTCAGAATCCTCACAGCAAAATAATACTACATTTTTGTTTCTTTATACTGATCAAAATTCAGCTTACTGGGTGACTTGCCGAGTGACTGGGTGACCCCCTTGCATATTTTTCAACAAGAAATGTTATTCTTCCTGCCTAACAGCCAAAAACTAAAGGAAGAAAGAAGAAAAAACAATCCAAGCAGGAGCCACACATTGTAATTTGAAGTGTTTTTCCATGGGCTTCTGACTAGCACATGCATGTGTGCAAAAACACTCAGCAACTGGAGTATGTTCATTTAAATTTATATTTAATATTCTTACAGTATAATGCATTATTTCAAAAATACTCAAAATAGCACTTAGAGAAGGTTAGATGTTTAGAAAGTAGACATCAAATTCACTGTTTCTACTTGTCAGGGTAGAGGGAAAATAAAGTATACTGATGTTATACGTATATTCAGTAATGTAGATACTTTCATTAATCAGTTTGCAGATTTGAAAAGATTCAATTGACTATGTTAATATTATACATAAAGGAATTTAATAAAATCATTATGCATGATTGCATGTCTTTATTGAACTGGGTCAACAGTATTTATGCATTGTGCAGGTTTGAGGTGAGCATCAAGACATTGTATTACTCAAACAACACTCACATAACAATATTGTTGGCAGCATGTCACAGGTTGTATTGAAGTTCAGTATTTCAGAGTTTGTTGTCCGGAGGTCTCTGTCTCTCTTTGGGTTACATTCTTCACTATAACTAACATTGGGTGATCCTGGATAACTGGTATTATGAAGCTAGTTATCACCTGGCTCTGTTAACACTGGGGTTTCCAGCTACGAGTGGAAGAGGTGCGTTGTTAACTGCTACGCTACAAACCACATAATCAGAAGAACCATGAATGAAGTATTGAGAAGAGAGAGATAACGGTCAGGTGTTAGTACCCGTGGAAAAAATCAGTTGCAGCGACAATTAAACGTGATATTCAACAAAGTGAAATGTATAAGAAATAATAAGAAGCTTTAGATAAACTAGAAATGATTACAAATAGGAGCTAGTGGAGGCACAGCCTCCCAGATGGGCAACATTGACCATTAGCCATTAGTGCTTTATTTTATTGTGCTGATCTGTCAGACATTGGTCCCCAAGATTTTGCCTTTGCTATCTATTTACTGATGTATTAACTACTTTTTCTTTTAGTTATGAGAACTTGTTGGATAGAACAAGCACTTCCTCCACATAGATGTTCAGCTGCTCCCTCAATGACATTTCCCCTTTGAAAACCACTTTTAAACACTATAAAAGTTATTGAAGACCACTCACAGCCCTCTGGTACAAGAAGCGAGGCGGACAGCAGAGAGAGAGAGAGAGCGGTCACTTAAGAACCTGACACTGAAAAGGCCATTCCATTCCATTAAGCAGAAAGACAGCTGCTTTTTACTCAGGGATGACAGTGTCAGATTTGTGATTGAAAAATATGGCACATTGATCTCTGATGTCATTCCGTAGCATAAAAACCTTCAACGTCAAGGAGTGCCACTCAGAGCTTTTAAACAGTGCATTTGTGGGTTATGTCCGCTGTGTTTCCTGCTTCTGAACTGTAACAGAACCTGTGTGAACAGACACACACCTGGAGGTCTGATGTGTGTTTTTTGCTCCTGGCATGATACAAGCAGTGAATACCACATGTGGAAAGGCAAACTGTAAAGACTTTTTAATGAAAGCCAGTGAGCTAGCATCCCAAGACTTCTTTGATGAATTCAGAATCTTTGGTACGGTATAGTAATCAGAGGTCCTTTCAGGAGCTCTTTCTAAGGTCTCACACTGAATATGAGATTTTATCACAAAAGCAAGACCCTCTGAAATCCTCTGAGAGTGTTGTGACTTTCAGAGCATTTACAGATCCTTCTCATTTAAAATTTAAATGTAAGTAACATCCAGATATTGCCCTGCCCTCATTTGTGAACTTGATGTTTACAGCATTTTACGCTATTTAAAGTGTAAATAGGAGCAGCTGTTTCAATACCCAGAGCGATGAAGAGCTCATTTTCACTGGTGCGAGTGTCATCACACTATTGAGAACGCCGCTTGGAAAGGATTGAGCTTCTACAGCAAATGGCTGAAGGACAGCGCATTGTTTTGAACACCACAATTGTTGTCGGGGTGGACAATGGTCAAATCTGGTTTCTATTCATCTGATTTTACTGCAATAGCGAGCTTTTTCTCATGGTATAATGTAGATGAGGGATAACCAGGTTTATGATAATTGAATGCTCTTTTTAGCACACAGTTCGTAGTGTACAATATAATGTAATGGGGGAAAAATAACCACTTAAACACCACATGATGAAAAGATAATCAAAATCCCTCACACTCTCACTTGTAATGCAGGATATGGGAGAAGCCAGGCAGGAATTGGGGTTTATCTATATAATTAAAAACCATGATCACAACTATGAATGCTACAGGTTAATATTTATCTGGATCAATAGGAAATGTGCTGCACCATCGGAATACTGTTAAAGAATGGAAGTGCACCAACAAACAATGAGTTCAGTTTGCAGGAAGAAGCCTGTGTGGCAGCAAAAAGAAACTGAATTTGTGGTATAGCTGGAGATAAGCTGGGGTGGTATTTTTCTGTTTTCTGTAAGTGCTGGGAAGTTATGAGATATTTGAGAGGAGCGCTGGGCTGCTGGGAAGTCATAACATGATCATATCCCACACCTTCCTTAAACTATAGAAGCAAACCCTGCCTCTGGGAATTGATGGCACTACGATTCGCATACAAAGCCTGACATGGTGGAATTACGTCTCGCTGCAAGACATCCCTAATATTTATTTTCCTCTGTATTAAATTCACTCATAATGAGAGACAGAGGATTATATTTTCAGGTGCTTTATCACTTCCAATCCCTGTTGTACATTGTCAGAGTTTAAGCAGGTTTTTAGGTGCAGACATTTTTATCAGGGACCCTGGATTCTCCTGGTCCTAATGAAGATTTCCCTGCGTCTTTAAATCCTGCTTCCAGGGGTTCTCTCTCCCCTCTGTCTCATAATTAAGTCAGTATATGAGCCGTAAAGGCTGAAGTCTCCTGAAATAAACCCTGAGAATTCTTCACCATCTGTTCCTCTCCGCTTCTCCTCCACTGCTGCTTCCCAACATCACAGCTATCATCTGGAATATTTGTTACTGCAGGCACAATCTCGGAACCCACCGGCTATCGTCGATTTAGCCTCTGGGGGCAACGGCCAATGTTTCGGGGCTTCCAGTGTAGCCAGGGGATATCCAGGCCAAGACTTCCGCTTCCGTGTGCCGGTCATTGTTTACAGTCCGATTAGCAATCTTGGTGCCCATCGGCTACAGTCTGACGACGATTTGAATGCAGATAAATCTTTAAAAAGCTAATCTCTAGGGTTCTGAGATTGATAAAAAGTTAAATCGTCATCAGACTTAGCCGATGGGTTCCAAGATTGCATTTTGGCCAGTGCGTTCCGCCTCTTTTGCTCTCCACACGAACTGTTTACCTGCATGCAACCAAAGCCTGCTCAAACGTAATTGGTCAATACTACTCGGACTACAAACAGACTACAAACGGAACCCAGAATGCTTCCGCTACCAAAGTCTTGTCCCTTGCCTACAGATTCTACATTTATATGCAGATATCTGTTAGAGATTACTTCGGGCATTATCAATATACTAACCTGCAATGAAAAATACATTCACGTTCAAGTGTGGAGTCCAGGTGCGCCCCAGTAGAGCACGTACCATTAAGGCTGAATACTGGTAGCGGCCAGGGTTTGAGTCCAGCCCAGACCCTTTGCTGCATGTCATCCGCTCTCTCTCTCTCTCTCTCTCTCTCTCTCTCTCTCTCTCTCTCTGCAGCTGTCTTTAAAAAAATGTCAGACAAAATGAGCCAAGACACTATAATTAATAGATTATACAGGAAAAATGGCTTGTTGTTTTACTTTTTAGCAGCTAAGCTGAACATGATTTGTATGTCTCTACACATCAAAATGTTTTTGTTTTCTGCTACAAGAAGACACATGTGTTACATGTAATATATACGATTTTTGTGGGTCACACATTATTAAAAATTAAAATTTTTCCTCTAATTAATACAAATGGTAGATGATGGTTATGGTTACATTTTTATTTTAAAAAGAAAAATGTATAAAGGGCCCTGCTTGAGTCCACATGGTCCTCTCTTTTGAAATGTATCTGATGAAATTCTTGGCATCTACTTTTCACACAAATTTCCCGTGATAGAAAACTGACATTAGTATGCTACTACGATGCCTCAGGGAGATCTAAATGAGTTTTGCTGCAACACAGAAAAGCTTCACATCAATCTTGCATTGGGAAAGATTCAGTTTTATGTAACATGTGGGGGCATTTTATTTCTGATGAGCAGACCACGGCTAGAATGATTGCCTCACATTAAACAATGCGAGTTTGCGGTAACCTGACAAGCTTGCCGCTCATCAAGGATGAGAATGAGAGCAAATCAGCTGATTATAGAGAATCCTCCCTCTCAGCAGGAGCTGCTAATTCTGACACCTGCATGCACAAAATCATTAATCAATGAGTGCTTCCAATTATGCAGGAGACAGCCCATTCATTCATACCTTGCTTTCAGTGTCTGGCCCATTTCAACAGCAGAGACAAAGTGGTAAAAAAAAAAAGAAAGAGAGAGAGACTGTGGAGGGGAGGGGGTGAGGGTGGGGATTGAACTTTGTTGTATATGTGCTACAGTACATGTGCTACAGTACGTTAGCAGGACTGAACTGAGTGTGTCTGCATGTGAAAACCAGGATTTGTGATGCTTTGATGTACTCTTTAGCTTGCCCTTACTTTGCAGTCTATTTGAGCATCCTTATGTTTGTTTTTTAGTTTTTAAAACGTCCAAAAACATGAAATATAATAACCTGGGTGAAAATCTAAAAAAAAAAAAAAATTACGCTATAAAAAATACCATTTTTAATTATGTTTTTGTCACAGTCTGTCTCCCTGTCCCTCCTGTCCTGCCAGATTTGTGTTTTCCCACTATTTTTCATTTCCCTCAGACTTTCCCCTGCCATTCAAGATCCTTCCAGTCACATCTGTCCTGCAATCACCACATTCCCCTCACCTGAGCTTCCCTGGCCATCTCCCCAACTGCACTTCATTTCCTCATCAGCCATTTCTTTCATATACCGGTCCACTTCCTTTGTTCAGTTGTTGGTTCATCCTGGTATTCTTGAGTCCTGATTGAGTGCTGTTGCTATCTTGTTGTTTTTTGGACGTTTTCCCCCATGCTTCTGTCTCCTGAACATGGACCTGCTAGTTACCTGTTGCCTTTCTACCTGTATCTGCATGTAAGCTAAAATAACAAATTAATCACTTCATTACTCCAGTCTGCCTGTGCTGTCTACATTTGGGTTCCTTTTCTTTACTGTGTGTGTGCGGGGGGGATGCATGGTGTATAAATTCACAGTATGTTTAAAGTTATAATGCTTAAGATTTCAGTCCTGGTTGATTTGGTAATCCCTGTGGTTTACTGGTGGCAATGGAATGAAATGTAAAGTGTGTTTAAGGTCCCAGAGTTGTTTTCGAAATGAGCATCCCAATCATCACATTTTAGTGGTCATTGGCAGTTAACCTCTGTGAAAAATGCATTGTATTTTCTGTGGCTGCTTCACAATAAAAGCCACTTCATGGTTCACCAGTTGAAAGCTTTAATGGAAAGTAAAAGCAGTGGAAAACACAGGTCTGATATTACTATATAAGAGCTATCTGGACACAGAAATTAAGGGCGTTTTCACACCTACAGTTCATTTGCTCTGGTCCGAATCAGTTGATGAGTTTGTAAACTTGGAGCGTTTTCCCCTTGTTTTTGTTTCTTTTCACACAGAGAGAAATCCTAAACGCATCACTGCAAACCACGTGAGAACGTTCACTCCGCTTATTGGTCAGATGTCTCTGGGGATGTTACACACTCCGGTACAGTAGCTGGCGGCATGCACCATTAACGTTGGTTTGTAGTCCACCAGTAAAACCAAAGAAGAAAGTAAATACAGTGTTCTGAACTAGTGCATATTTCTGTGACAGAAACATTGCTGGTTCCTTCTCCGGCTAACTGCTACTACTAGAAACCGTTTGCACCTCTGCCGCATCCCAGAATGCAAAGCACACAGGAGCTACAGGAGCCGTTTAGTACAAACTTGCGGAGTACACCTGGTAGTTGGGTCGGATCACATTCCAACCACAAATGAACCGCTCCAGAGTTCGTTTGGAACCAGACCGAGACCACCTCCTTTTGAAGGGTCTTGGTACGGTTGTTTTGGTCCGCACCCGAGTGTGATTACTGTGTTCGCACCTGCCCAAACGAACCACACTAACTGGGCCAATGCACCAGGGTTCATTTTAACCGAACCAAACAGGTTATTTGGTTTCCTCCTCCTAAGGGAGACATAAATGTCTGTACCAACTTCCATTCAATGGTTTTTGATTCAAAATCACAAATATGAACCTGCTGGTGGAGCAACAAAGGCATTAGGATTCATCCTCTGGGGACCATAAAAGTCTGTACAAAATTTCATCTTAAAGCATCCAGTGGCTGAGATATTTCATTCTGGACCAAAGTGGTAGACCGACCAACCAACAGACAGACATTACCAACCCAAAGAGCCATGCCGCATGATAAAATTCTTAATCATGGTAACTTTAAGCATGCTTGATATTTCTACATTGCCACATTACGTAAAAATATACTAGACTTATTCATCTTTTGCAGCACTAATGATGATTATCTTGGTTTAAAAAGTACCTCCTCCTTCTGCTCCTACCTGTTCTGCATCATTAACTGTCCTGCAGCCAGATTTTCACAACAGCAACACACCCCCCTCATAACAGAGGAAGACACTGGTCCTCAAGCTAGAATATGAATTCAGCCTAATCACTGTTTACTGTATAGAAAGGAACACAAACTCACTGGAATATAGTCTACTTTATCCAAGTTCCCTTCAGCAATATTCTGCATAAGGACACTAATGCAGTAAGATGAAGTTGTAAACTGATCCAGAAAGTGTTGTTCTCCTTGTTTCAGTCCAATGAGAATCTGCTGGCAGGTATTCTGTGTCACATTGCTAAAGTGCTGTTGTGGGAAATTCTGCATAATACCATCTGCCAAACACAACAGTGACTTGTAGGGATGAGTACTAAGATTTTGTCCTGTTAAGCATCTAATAGCAGTGCGGGCATGTGTGTTGGGTGGTCTTTGTGTTTGGATGTGTGAGGGTGTACATTATGTTCACATAGAAAAACCATGCATCATGTCCGTCAAGTTAAAGGCCCCCGAGCTCAACAGAAGCACAAATTCACAATAGCCACCAAGGTAGCTATGAGCACATTTACACATCTATCCCCGCTCATTCCACACACACACACACACAGTCTTTAAGGCCATTTATGACTCAAGCTGAGTGTAAACTGTAGCCTTCCTCATTTGTTTCTAAGCCTCTATAATACAAAAGGTAAAGTGTTGATACTTACTGTTGTCTCCATAGGTTTAACATATCCATTTGTTACTGTAGTCAATATTTAGGCCACACTAGAACCGATGTGAGGATTCATAAATTTGAGCTAAGTCTTCCAGCTTATAGATAAAGGTAATGTATATCAATTCAAACTGCTTATATCAAGCTGAGTTTAGGAAATATAGACGCAATAGATTATAGTTCTGGTTGACTTGCTGACACCTGTGGTTACCATGGCAACGGCAAGTGCAGTTTAATACTATAGCAAACACTCCTAGAGCAGCTACTTTGTTTACAGCGCAACAAACTCATGTTGTTTTCATAAATGTCAGTCAATAATCTGCTTTTTTTCCATCGTGCCATGAGCAACCGCAATCTGATTTCATGCTCCTAACAGCACGGGTAGTTTTCCACACAAGTTGGTTGCCTTGCTGAGGAGTTGGAGGTGTGCAGCCTGTCGCATGTGACTCAAATGTAACTCTTCATCTAACAGCTCACTGTGGCCGCTCCTTCTTGTTCCATTCCTCCCTGCAACATTTAAAACTTAGCTCGCTGTCCAAAAATGCAGAAAGTGACTGTTGTCTTGATCATGGTTAGCGCTGACTGTGATGATAAATACATTGCATTTCCTCTGGCTTTTTCACAATAAAAGCCACCCCATGTTTGAACGCTTTCAGTGTGAGTCACTTACCTGGGGAAGACATGCCACTAGGATGCACTATGGGAAGAAGGCAAGGCAGTGGAGGCAGTGTGATGCTTTGGGCAATGTTCTGCTGGGAAACCTTGGGTCCTGCCATTCATTCATGTGGATGTTACTTTGACACGTACCTGTGAGGTTTGGTTATCTTGTCTGTTTCCTGTTTTATTTTGAAGTCTTGTCTGTCTTGTTTCCTGTTGTTCCTGCCCCTGTGTGTTGATTATCTCCACCTGCTCCCCATTGCACACCTGCCCCTGCTTACCTCGTTGTTCTCTTCCTTATTTATACCTGTCCTTTTCATTTGGTCTGTGTTGGTTCATTGTGATCTTTGATCTGTGTACCTTGTGTACTCCTGCCTGATGCTTGGTTTTCGTGTTCCTGTTTTGGATATCTTCTTCGTGCTCCTGTGTCCAGTACCTGTTGCCTGTCAACCTGCTTGTTTGCCTGCCCTTCCCCATACCTGCATGTAAATCTAAATAAACCTTTGAGACTGCTTGAGCCTCCATGTCCCTGCTCAACCCGTAACAGTACCACCTACCTAAACATTGTTGCAGACCAAGTACAACCCTTCATGGTAACAGTATTCCCTAATGGCAGTGGCCTCTTTCAGCAGGATAATGCGCCCTGCCACACTGCAAAAATGGTTCAGGAATGGTTTGAGGAACACAACTGTGAGTTCAAGGTGTTGACTTGGCCTCCAAATTCCCCAGATCTCAATCCAATCGAGCATCTGTCGGATGTGCTGGACAAACAAGTCCGATCCATGGAGGCCCCACCTCGCAGCTTACAGAACTTAAAGGATCTGCTGCTAACGTCTTGGTGCCAGATACCACAGCACACCTTCAGAGGTCTAGTGGAGTCCATGCAACGACGGGTCAGGGCTGTTTTGGCAGCAAAAGGGAGACCTACACAATATTAGGCATGTGGTCATAATGTTATGGCTGATCTGTGTGTGTGTGTGTGTGTGTGTGTATATAAAATAATATACTCCTACTTTGAGTATTTTCAGCCTCTCAGTTGTTTTAGTTTCCTGCAACTTGTATTTTGCATTGAGAGTGATCTGTTTTTTTACTTGGTTTGTGAAATCTTCAGTAAAGTATTAACACTCACCTTTCTCCTGTGTCTCCATCTGCATCCATTTTCATTAGCAGTAACTTAATACAGATCTGTATTGTAGAGTATAGAGTGAACAGTAAACAGTGAGGCTGATATCAATAAGATAAATTAACGCTGGGTCTCATGCTTATGAATTCCTAGTGCATGTGAAGGCAACGTGAATCCATCTTATGAATGGTGGACTCCACCAACAACAATTAAAACTATATAGTTAATTACTTCATGTAAATACATTAAATAGTTATTTACAACCATAAATAGTATTAAAATGGGTGTTGATTTGAAAACCATGAAATCACATTGAAATACAGCTAATTTGCAAGGGCAAGGAAATGTAACGCTGCCTGGATTACGTTTTCTTATCAGCTTCTTTTGTATCAGCAAAATATTCCCTGACCACATATTTAAAACACCAAAACATTTGATATAGCAATATACAATATCTGCTTGTAGCAACTAAAGCATGATTAAGACTTATATTTAGGCAACTCACAACTCCTGGTTAAAGTTAGGGAAAGATCACGGTCTTGTTTTAATACAGAAAAAAAGCTAGCAGTTACTTGCAGGAGGACCCCAGATGAGTCTGTGGTGTAAAGTCCTGCATGGTACATAAATGTAGCACTTTATTCACTTGATTAAAACGTTGCTTCTGAGCATAATCCAGGCAGTGATTGATTGTTTTCACAACATAACAGAAAACAAATTAGTTGTGTTTAAATGTAATTTCTATGAGACAGGGTTGTTAATTCAAACTACACCAGAATGCATGAAGTTCAAAACTTGCATGATGTTGCTGCTGTGTTACAGAAATATTTGCAGTTCTAAAAGGGATTTGCACAGCCAGAGACCCCCTTTTTTGTGTAAAATAACATTTGTTTCACATTGTTAACAGAGAATATCTCATTACAGAAATGCATCATTAATAAACGGTTTCATGTTTGAAAGTATTATTTACAGCTGACTAATTTTCATGTTTTATGAATGAGATCCAAATAGGATGTTTACACCACCCTTCTCTCTCTCTCCCTCCCCCATTACTACAGTGAGTACATGTATACCAATTAGGATTTCCTCTTGCAAGCAGTCACATGTTATTAGAATCACAAAGAAACATGTTCAGAATATTGCATCACATTGTACTGAATTGTATCATATTGCACCACATCATACTGCAGGGAGACATCAGGGCTGAATCAAATCGTATCGATCTGTTGTCTGCTTGGAGACGTCTCAGTAGAAGAGGCTCGCACCCTCAGACATTAGCAATACCTCATAGCTAAGGGCAAAGGTTTCATTGCAACTTGAGGTGTGTGGGGTGGGGCAAAGTTATCAATCTCACTCAGTAAATCAGAAGACAACAAAAACGTACAGTAAATCGATTCTGTATTCTGGTCAGTTTAAAATGCTGATTGAAAGTGAAAACGGCATTTAACTAAAAACTGATCAGCAATAACTGCTTTATAGAACAGTGTTTTTTTTATTTTATAATTGTTTTTTTATTCCACTGTATATGTCATAGGTCTGTCTGATTTGAGGTAGGTCTTGGTGAGCTTAAGACAATTTTCCACCCTGGTGCCCGATAAAGAAAATAAACAGTCCAAACAATGAACACATCAATCTGTGGGATTGGAGGCATGCCCTCAACTCTGCCAATATCTCTACCCATATCATGAAAGGCAACAATACCCGTGAAAAGGTTTTTCTCATTCCACAATATACTGTATAAACTGGAGCATAGCGAGGAGTGAAGCAGCTCTGAATCAAATGCAAAGTGATGAAAAGGAAATCTGAAGAGCTTCAGATGGACTACAAGAAAAAAAATAGCTTCATACAAATCAGCAGAACTCGAACCTGAAACAGAAACAAGGCTAGAAGAACCAAGAGTTGGGGAGTGTGCCATGTGCTTTTGATGTCACAGCTGACATTTGTGTGGTGCCCCCCCTTTCCCCTTTAACCTTCCCTTTTGCTTTATACTCCGGTCTTTGTAAATGAAACGGAATGTCATAAAAATCACCTCAAAAAGCCATCTTTTCCGATGTCATAACTATTCTTTAAATTTGTTCAGCTGTTCTATTTTCAAGCATCAGGCTGACCCATGAGAAGCAGCTCGCCTGTTTGCAGTACCTCTTTACGCACTGCTTCTTTTTTGTTTCTGCTAATCTTATTCATAGAATCTTTACCATTTCTGTCGCCCTCCACCATGACTGAACTCAAAAGCGCAGAGAATCTGTAGCTACTGATGTTAAAAGCCTGGGAGCTACTGTAGTAGCCCCTGATTAGCAGCTCTACAGGCCCAGGGGATGCTCTGTCGTTACACCTAAGATGTGTGAGCACACTGTTATGCTTTATTGCATTCACGTTACCTTTTGTCAGACAATGCAAAAGGAAATTTAATTACCATTTCAAAACAAAAGCCCCAGTTAGAATTGACTAAATATTTCAGAAATACATTTATTGATGAGGTTGTTTCATTTTCTGTCTTCCAGCATGCAAATTTTTTATGCTAAAAATGTTCATATGGAAAGAGACAACATCAGATTTCAAAAGCTGTGATATACTGTACTGACGGCGCAGTGTGATGGGCAGAAACCCCCACAGCCACACAGACAAAGCCTTTGCCTCTCGACTACACATGAAAACTCAAAGTGGATTAAAGACAATGGTGCCATTCATGTCTGTCAGAGCATTTTTTTTCTACACTGCCAAAAGACAGTATTCTCTTCTAACCAAGTTCTATCATCCATATCCACAAGCAAGCTGAGCGCGCTGACAAATCAACCGAGTTCTGCAAGTTCTGTGGGTGTTCTTGCATGGATGGCGTTTCTTTGGATTGCGCTCACTGATATCTGCTATCTCTGCCAATCATTGTTGCCTTTCCGTGGTTGTATGTACAAGAAAAACTGTATGAAGCAATACTAGTAGCACTATATATTAAAAGAGCAGGAATAAAACTGTGAATATGGTGCATACAGCATTGCATTATTTTGACATATGAATCGGGCCATGGCGGCAGAACGCTGAACACAGAGAAGATACATGCTGAAGAACAATTCCACGTTGGCAGCTAGGGAATTTTAAACTAGGACATAGAACAAGACATCTAATTAAAGTGCCTATCTGTAATTGCAGTATACTCTTCCTGTTGTTTCTCTATTGTCTTTGTGTATGTTCATATTCACTGAATTTGGAGATGTGTTCTGATCTTTAAATAGCTGGGTGAACATTTGATACAACAAATGAGGGTGATACTTCTTCTCCTCACTGCCTGGTACGGAAACAGCACCGAACAGGACTGCAAGGCCTTGCAAAGAGTGGTTCGTTCGTCTGAACATACAATAGGCAGTTCTCTACCCTGCCTAAAGGATCATTTACACCTGGCGCTGCAAGAATAAGGCTAGGAGAATCATTAATGATCCCAACCATCTGAATAACGGCCTTTTCTCACTGCTGTGGTTGGGAAGAAGGTACCGGATACACCAGGCCAGCACTGAGAGGCTTAGGAAGAACTTCTACCCTCAGGCCACCAGGATCCCATATGAGGTCACTGCCTAAGACTGCCCCCCCAATCATACACATATATTAATTACTATTCCTACTCTATTTAAAATCTTTTTAATGCGCAAATTGAAGGACATGGTAGGATTACATTTCACTGGGATAGTACCTTATATGATGTGACATATGACAAAAACTTTTTAAGTCTGTTACCATTTTAAATCCCTTTTGGGGCTATACAAGATATTGTTGAGATATACAGTATATATCATTTATCATATAAATTATATCTCATACAGGCCACTACATGTATTATTTAGATGTCCAGTGTGTGTTGGTGGTCTTTGTAGTCCAAACTATAATCAGGGGCTTCACACAGCTGACCTCAGACCACCTTGGGATCCCCCATGAGCAGCTGGGGAAAAATATGTGGGGGCTGCCAAGATTGCCCCGTTACCCCTGTGAGCCATATGACCTGGATAACTGGTAAGATAATGCATGCACAGATGCCAGCAACGTTATGTTTTTGCACAAAAAGCCCTTGCTTGCTTTAATTCCTATTCATACAGCCCCAAATTATTTTCCTGTCAGACTTTATAAATGATACTACTGTGGCTGTTATTAATTATGCATAATAATCCACATTGCAATAGCATTAGAGAATGTAATTCAGAGAAGAAAGGGCTGCGAACGGTACTAAGCCCAAAGGAATCATTTTCTGTCTCCCAGGCTGCAAGAAATTCAATCTATGAAGTTTTGACCAAATTAGAAAATGGAGTGAATAAAATATTTATTTACATTGCACTCATCTATTCTGGCTGTCTTCCAGTATTATATAGATTTTTTAAAAGTCAGCAGCCCCAAGACTAAATAAATCCTAATACTATTAATCTTTGCCTTTTACTGACAATCTAAAAACAGTTTCTGTGTCATGTCCAGTTTTAAAATAGCTGCTATTGTGCAGTTGCACTGTCTGTCAAGTGCCATGCGAGTTTCCACCCAACATATCATTTTTATTCTAGTGTGTATGCGGGCCACCAGTCATGCATTTCTCTAAAATACAGATCCTCTCACTTATTCAGCATTCTGTCAGGGAGAGCTGCGTGGCAGAATTCAATTTACTGCTCTGCACAGCCTGCTGAAGGCAAAGAATGCTGCCTGGCTGTCGCTTATAAATATGGATTTGGCCCACACTAACTGCTATCAGAGTATTTTGGAAAGCCCCAGTTTCCCTTAAATGTAGAAAGTGTCATGTATGTTTACTCATAGAGAGTCTTGGCACGTGAGCAGCACATTTTGAAATTGCTGGTCGGAGTGATTAAGAAAGCTCAGATTACTCTCACACATTTGGTCACACTTTCCCTCATGCGGAGGGCATTTTTGCCCTGCACATGAGCGTTAAAAGGCCATGCCAAAAATACTGAATCACTGACATGCACGATGCCCAGAACAACTTTACGTGATAACTTTCCCCTATCTGCCACACGAGCCCTAGCCAGTTTGGCGGCCCCCGAGCAGATGGAACCGGAGACTTCCACGGATACACCCTTGCTGCGTTTCTTGAAAGCATCATGGATCAGGCACAACAGGTCACAAGACAATGCAACTGTGTTGTGGAGACTTGAGATTTAGTGTGCAGAAGGTCAAAAGGTCACGCTAGCTTGTGTTGAGGAAGGGTCCGCAGAGTCAGGTGGAGACAGAGAGAGTGCCAGGCAGATACAGACAGGTCATTTCCCATCCATGCGGGGGGCCGAAGCTACGGACTCAGCAGTGCTGGAATCAAATGTTAACGGCAGCTATGGATGCACCCACAGGGCCATTCCTTCTCATCAGCCTCTCAGAGGGAGAGTTCAGCCGAGTCAGCACAACATTGATAAAAAAAATGTCGCCATGTGGTCTGGGCTATACTTTGATACTTTATTCTTTGTTGTGGAACAAAAGAGATGGGTTCTGTTTCGCAGAAACCAACGTATCTCCTTTCACTCAAAATATGTAAATGCACATCTCTTTTTGGGAGTCTCTCTGCAGGTATATACTGTATATGCACGGTGAACAAAGACACAGTGCCATACTCTCGTTTCTTTGAAATACCGTCGACAAAAAAGCAGCAAACTTCCATTTTTGTGCCTCCTGATTAATGATGTGCACACAGAAACTATGCCTGTAGAAGAACTGTTTGCTCTACTTTGTTTGGCCAAGAGCTGAAAAAATTGCACTAGTCTAGAATTTCTCCCCTACCCCTCCTCCTTCCGTCAGCCCACTCCAAATAAGACAGATCTAATATCTGCAGATTAGATTATTCATTTCTTTTTTATTAAGGGGAGATGGGCTCATTTTCTGAACGACAAGGATGATAGAGGTCTGACATGATTGTTTGAGCTAAAGACAAATCTGGCCATAACACAATATTAAATGGATGAAGAGCCCGGATTTGGTGCCTTGATTTGACATTTGATATGAATGAGGAGTTGATTAGCTGTCAGTGCATGAAGCTGCTGCTTCTGTGTCCTGGATTCTGAATCTGAGTAATGAGAGGAAATTAACCATCAGGGTGTCAAAGGCCTCTCCTCTGATTTCATGATCTTTACCAACTTCTCCTCTCTTCGCTTCCCTCACCTTTCCACTCCACTCCATCCCCCAAGGTGCTGCTCACATTGCCAGACAGAGCCCTTGACTTGAGTTACACAGGAGAGAGATGGAGCAAGACACGTCCGTATTTGATCCAGCCTGATTGGCAGATTAGTGCCACAGAACAGGGCTTCTAGTTACAGGTGAGTGATGCCGGCTCGGTATTGACTGCTCCTGTCACACAGTCTAATGACTCATGTTAAAGCACTTTTTGACTAACGGTATCTATCAAAGATATGCCACTTCAAGCGCTTTTCCGTTCCTCCAACTCCCAGTGAATGAAATCACTGTCTGATTGTGGATCGGGGTTTTGTGACAGAGAACCTTCATAAAAACCATTTAAAAAAACTAGAGCCTTTTATCAAGTTGTTTAGGGATTTGATTTGAGAACCCAAGCAATATGGGGAGGGACCATAGACTGTATATAAAGAAGGACGACATAACAGCTCCCCAAAAGTGAAGCCAAAACATCTCGATCGCCCCCTGGTGGCTGGATGCAGTATAGGTCATTTACTACACCATGTTAGCGGATGGGTCATTTTTTCATTTTTTCCATCTTTATATACAGTCTATGGGCTGGACACATCCACACCTGCATCACCTACGTTGTTGGATCAGGAGGGGCGAGAGGAGGGTGAAATGAAGCAATTCCAGCCTTTTAGGCTATGGTACTTTTGGAAATGTAAGTGGTGGTAAGTTGCCACCAAACTGAAGTCCAAACACACCTCCAATTATGTTGCACCGCTACCTACTATGACAAGCAGATTAAATGATGGCAGGGATTAGCTGGTCACAAGAATATCTGATTGGACAAAATATATGTGTCATGAAAATATTTTAATGTTTCAGAGGGAGAGAAAAGAGTTGGATGATATGAATAGAAAACGATTCTATTTATTAGTCATGCTAGCATCTTGGTTCTAGGGATGGAAATGTTCAGTCGGTCAGGGTCAGTGGAGATCCGCAGCTTAGTCCTGAAATCTCTGAATCAATCTGGGGTCTTGCTTTGATCAATAAATATTGTAATATCAATACGTGTTATACAAATAGACTATTATTATTCTTCTTATTATTGTTATTATTATTATCATTATTATTATTTTTAACATCTTTTGCCTCCTTTAACTCACCCTGCCTGTAATCTGACTGAATTTCCAATTTATTTCACCTCCTTGATTTAAGGTGTCGTACCTTATGGAACAATAAATTGAAAAAGCTAAATCAGCATGATTAAAAGAAGCCACCAAAGCACACATTAGAATAAGTAAAATCTGCCTCAGCTGTATTTTATGTTAGTTATTATTGCCAATTATCAAACATTAGCATCTTAACAGACTACACTACAATGGTGAACCTAGTAAATATTACCTGATAATCAGCATGTTAGCATTTAGCTCGAAGGGCTGTTGTGCCCAAGTGCATTCAAAGACAGCTGCTAGCATGGCTGTAGACTCTTCTTTGACCTATGTTGGAGGAAACACATTCCTGCCTAGACAATATACTCTGAAAAAGTTTTTTTTCTAGTCCAGGAATTGTGTTGCTCTTATACTGCACAGAGGTCAAAAGGAGGAGGTTGAGGTGGATGACTGGATGGGTTGATTGCTGGGCATACAAAATTCAGTATGAACATTCTACATTGGCAGTGAACAGATATGTTCAATATAAACTTTTCCCTGTTAGTGTTGATTTAAAAAAAAAAAGTAATCTACATGACATTACTTCCCTGCAAAACTTGTCCGCTAATGAGGAGTTGTTGTACAGTAAATTTATTTTATTTTAGAGGACGGAGTTGATCTGACAGATACCAATGCTGTGTCTCAATTCGCGTACTTTGTGTGCATAAGTGCGTTTACACTGACATGCATGGCAAAATGCAGTGCACTATGAGTACCCGGATGGTGTACTCGCAACGGTTAAAAATTTGAGTGTGGAACGCCGCACACTTTTCACCCTCAGTGGTCGCCAGCTTGGCTACATAGAGGAAGGGGAGGGACCACCAATGTATGAAAATGGTGGCCATGGTTGTGATTGTTACAGCTAAAAGTAAAAGCACGTTCATTTGTATTAATTTTTGATAAAACTGAATTGAAGTCAATTGAGTAAATGAGCCGGCAGATATTTTGGTATGTGGCAATCGCGGTAAAATGTTGCCAGTAATGCTCCGCGTGGTTGCAACTCGCCATTAAAAAGAAGAAGAAGCGGTCAAATGTTGCGATTGTCATTTCCGGTAAGTGCACGTGTTCAATTTGAGACAACACTGCCCTGTCAAAATTAACGCACTACACAAGTAAGTACATAGTGTACACAGTGCACTGCATGTAAATGTACTAATGGAAGTGTCCAAATTGAGACATAGCACAAGAAATTACTGAAAAATGAATGCAGGGACACAAGGAACTCGGAAAAGTTATTTTTCATTGCAGTGTCTTTAATATTTGGGTTATTGTGTTATCTTATATTTTACAGTATACCACATAAGCAGAGAAAAGAAACAGATGTTTTTGTTATGCTGACTGAACTGTTCTTCTCTGACCTCGGCTGCCATCTTGACTTAACAGTAGGCTTATGCGCTGGAGGAGAAAGAAAATCTCGCCCACAGCTTATGTCCACATCAAGTCAGTTTCGACATCTGCAACACCATCCCTGTGGACCATGGATGTATATAAGTTATTATTACGCCAACAAGACTTGATGAACTCTACATGCCGCTTTTAAGCTCTTCATCTGAGCTGAGCTTGTCTGATGATGGAAGATGGGGATGGTGGCAGTGGGATGGTAACACAAAACTATAAATTACCTGTAATTGCTAGTGAGAGTACATTTACAGTCCAATTTTACAGTAGCGCTCTTAACATCTCTTATGGCGCTACGTGGAGCACTGTGAATTTAGGTGAGTTAACGGAGATAATAAATGTGATTTGTTTTGCCCCTTTCATGTCTACAGTGCACTTCTTTAAGTGGCAGAGTAAGAGGAATGACCTCTCATAAAATCCTAATTAAGGTAATGTGTGAATGAGCAGCGGAGCCTTGTGGATGGCTGATGGTGATAAATGCCTGTCCCTTCAAAGCCACGCTGAAGGTGAAAGTTGCTCTTGACTTCAGGTAGCCCACTGTGCCTTATTATTCCACAGACAATAGAGGAGACACTAAGCTGATGCTTCTCCTGTGCAAACAAACCAGTAATGAGCTACCAAAACGGTTTGCTTTGCAGCCATTCTTCTTCTGTGGAGAAACAGAACAGTGCCAAGCATTTGATGAGATTCAGAGGAATACACTAAAGCAGTCATTTTGACAATTCATTCCCTTTAAGCCAAAAGTAATGTTTCCATTTGTGTCGAAGAAACTATCAGCTTTGACATTTGAGCTGCAGTTCCCACAGAACAGCTTGTCTATTCGCATCAAGGACATGAAAAGGATCAACTTTCAAAGAACGATGTGGTTTAAATTTGACAATTCCAAACAACATTTTCAATGCAAAAAAAAAACAAAAACAAAAGCTGGACAGTGTGGGGATCTGTCAGGTTTATTTTCTCTCTTCACACATCCTGGAAGGGCCTGAATATGTGCTTTGTTCGTGATGCCGAATCTAGGCTTCTGCAATTTATCACAAAGGTGAGATTTCCGGCTGGCCTATTTAGTAGTGTCCAGGATTCAGAACATTCAGAATAGATTTATCAACATCCACATTCACACAGGACTGGTGATTTAGGAATATACTCACTCATCCATGTCATCCATGTCATTATCTTTCAAGATTTTATTCTTTTGATGGATTTGAGCTTGCCCCTTGCCTGAATGGTCTTCATGCTGCGCAGCTAGATGATCCCGCATTTGCACTCAAAATGCTATCAAAACTCTCATTAATTATTTCTAAGGCAGCCTCAATAATTCTCGATCCAGAAGAGGAAGGGAAAAAAAGCACAGAAATCTAAGAAATCCACTAAAAACTAAGCAGAAAGGAAACACACATGGGACATATATCAGATTATCAGGCCTGTGCATTTGGGGAAATGTGTCAAGTAATTTACAGTGGAAATTTAACTTTACAGATGAAAAACATGGCAGATTTGCATGGGAACAATTACGCAGATGAAATCAGCAATTAAACAAATCAAGGACCTCAGGTACAACCAATAGGTCCTGTGTGAATAGGGCTTTAATTGTTGCAGAAGATGAGAAAGACATACAAAGTAGAATAGAAGGAGGACTTTGTAGAAACAAAAGGAAAACACTTCAGTAATTTTTCAAACTCGTACAGCAATAATTCTCATAAGAAGAATTTGAGTCTGAGTTTGCAAATATGAAGACCAAATAACATTGATAATAAAATTAATGTCTGTCTCTGAATTAATTATTCAAAATCTATGATATATATTGTACTTCTTTCAAAAGCAGTTTCTCTTTGCAATACCAAACAGATTTGCAGATTTATTTGCACGGTTCCCACATTTACTAGAACATCTGGCTCCATTTTTATAAAGATTCTATGAAATCACTATTAATGGATGAGCAAAGGGTGCTTCACATTATCCACCTTGCTGTCACTTTGTGTCGTCATTCTTTTTTTTCTTCACTGCCAAAGAACCACCACCCACAGCAGATCATTGTTTCTTCCAGGGCAAGAAAACGCCTGTCAACCTCAGTGTTCTTCCTTCACTCCCTCCTCTTTGTTCACTTCTAATTAACTGAGATTTTGCTTGGCTGAACTTCAAAAGGCCATTGGAGAAAACAGCTCTTCTTGGCTGTGAGTCACTCAATCTTTCATCTGAATTATAGGTTTTTAAAAGTCAAGGCATTACGAGATTGCCAAATGGCGAGGATAAAATTAAACAATGTACCAATTGTATGAAAAATTGGAAGTCATGTGATATGATTTCACAGCTATAAGGACAATTCAAGTGCAACTCAGGAGTATAAAACCTGCTTTATTATGGTGAAAAATGTTTCTTACTTTTTCATCTGTATTTCTCACACCACAGTGCAAAGCTATAACACGTGATATCAGCTAATGGGACCAAAACCAAACTCTAACTCTCTCTCTTTCAACCAGGCCGCTACACACATGACAAGGTCTACTTGCTGGAATATATATTCAGTGCAACCTTTAATAAGGGACTTTATCCAAGCTGTCAACGCCCTGTCCACTCAATTTCTCTGTCAATGCCACTGCTGTCTTGCTAATTTCAAAACACTTGCTGCTAATTCTGCTGCTGCAGTAGCATTGAATAAGGAAGCCAGCTGCCTGCCAACAGTGTGTGATCATGTCACTTCAGCGGTGTCAGACAGGACCATCAGGGTCACCCAGCAATGGTCTACTTAACTGATCAGAATGGATTATTACGCCGATTTAGAGAGGGGAAAAACGCTAGCTTGCAACATTGCCTGCTTGCAATGTAGCAAGCTAGCTAGTGGAAATGTGAAGAGAGTGTGTAGAAAGTTTTAGTCTGGTGAGCCAAAAAGAAAATGAATCCGGGGTAACATTACAAAGCAAGCAAAAGGGGTAGCAGAGAAAAAGAGAGCGAGAGCAAAAGCTCTATTGACTGAAGGCAAAAAAAATAAATATGTGTGAAATTGTACTGTTTGAAGCAGCAGTTACTAATTGCAGCGCTAGTAGCTAGCAAAAGTGAGCATTGCCATAGGCCTTTTTCCACTGTAGACATTGACATTGTCATAGCAGGAAAAGCACAGGTGGAGCTAATTCATTTAACGATGGCTCTGTTCCACTTAAGTGCCTGAGTAAGCCAGGCCAGTGAGCAAACATGCACACTAACTGGATCTTGAACGTGACACATCTAAGTGGAGTGCAGCCATCAATTAATGTTATTAATTACACCTGTGCCTCCTTTCCTGCTATGAGATATCAAAAAGTCTTCAGTGAGAACAGGCCTATGGGGTGGCCATTAAACTTGGGAGTGAAAGGACATTTTCAAACTGAAGTTTATAGAGCTTTGTCTGAGAAGTGGATTATCACCAAACAATAATATAGGTATCCAAATGAAACTAACAATGTGATAACAAATGTGTTTGTAGCTTGCTAACGTAATGGAGGTAAGATGGGATTTGTTTTTGTTTTTTGTGCTATTTTTCAGTGAAACTACTGAATTATAATGTGGCTAACTGTAAACTAAAGCATATGTGTTAAATGTGATTTAGTTTAGCAGTGTAGTTCTATCATGCAGTCGGTCTGTATCAATGGTTTCTCCCAAAGTGTGCCTGTTGGCACAAGTATTTAGCTACTGCTAGTGAGTGTTCGTCCCCTGGTCAGTCTAAATAGCTTTTTTTTTTCTATTTACCAATGGGGCTGGCACTGGGTTTTTAATTTAGAGCCAATGGGATAGTGACGAGTTTAACGTGGACATTGCACAACATCGCTGTGAATGTGCCACAGTTAGCCAAAAGGCTATTTTTCATCCGTAGTCCCTGGACAGATGTTACAAAGTCATGTTTCATGTTCACAGGTTGCAACCATAGCAACTCCCTGCTTCACTTTGACAAAGTAGGCTACTTGCTGTTTGCACTAAGATGGCTATGAGGCTACCTATTCTGCTGGCTGTTTGATGACTGAGGGTCTGCTGACTGGTGATTTCTGCTCTTATGACGCTATGTGCTATATTTGTACTGCTATTGTGTGACTGTTCTTGCTGTACCGCTGAAGTAATCTGTCTTTTGTTTGGCACAATGCATTGTGATGCTTCCATGCTGTTTATATAAATAGTCTTAAATATGAATACTCATTTAGAGTGCCATTGCTAAATTTGGTTTTGCATGGTTGTTGTTTTAGGGGTTTTCTTATTGTCTCAATAAAAACACAGGTCTTTAGTAAAAGGTAGTATTTTATATTGATATTCAGGGATGTGAGCTTGCTATATTTTTCTTCAGCTAACTATTTTGGATAACTACAGAGGTCTTGCTCTATGGTTGACATTGTTGCTACTGATGCTTACGTGGCCTGTGTGGAAGTGCTTTGTTGGGTGGGTGGTATATATTGTGGTTTTGGCATTTTATCACCACTCTTCACTGTCTGTGTAGAGCTTGGTGTTTGCTTGCAGGGATTAAGGTCAGAACCTAGACACTGAATATCAAACAATGTGCATACTCTGCTTTCACATAAATAAAGTCGGTTCCACATGCATCGGACGATTGAACCTTTCTCCCAGTTTTGTGACATTGTAATTAAGATATTGTCAACTTGGTCCCACGCTCATGGCATGATTAAATGACAATCTGTGATTGTTTTCTGGTTGTACTCCTATGATTTCCCCCTTTATTTTCAGTTTTGTTTTGTCACAGCTCATTACGGAAATTGGAACAAGACAGTGCACTGCAAAAACTCTATTTCTAACTGAGTGCGATAACCTTAATGATTACACATGGGCCGAGCAGAAACAAAATGATGTAGACGCGTATTAAACCACTCTCTGTGATCATTGATGCAGAATGTCTGTATGCTAGTTAGCTTAGCTGCAGCTACCAAGCTAATACATTCCTGTTAGTTGAAGACATACCATTACGAAATTGATATCTGATGAGACATTATTCTTTGTATGCACTTGGAAGATGAGATTAAGTCAGTTAAGAAACACATTTCCTGCATTACTTTGTCCTCCCATCCATCCACTCAACCCTCAACTATACTGGTTTATCCCTCAGAGGGTTGTGGCGGGCTGGAGCCAATCCCAACTAAGTAGCCCTCATTGCAGTGAGCAATTCAGGGAGTTGTTCAAGGCCGATGGGGTCAAACGTTTGACTCCACCCACACTGAGCAACTCCTTTCCAGTTTCTTTCCCGCTTTTTTTTTCTATTTTGGTCCATCTGAGGTTGACGTCGAATGTAACAATCGTGAACAAAAATATACACTGAATACAAATGTAGTTACATTTTTGAAGATTGTAAGAAATATTATATAAAGTTGTACAACGGGAATGTTGCAACACTCATTTTGCTTCAACATTTATTAGGTGGATTAGGAAAAATTAAAGAATGTGAACATCAAATATATTCCAAATAACCAAAGAAAGAAATGGTACCTCTCTGCCTCACTATAGCATGATGTGATTGTAGACCCTATGTTGTGCAGCCTTGTACTGCATGTGCAGAAGTATAAAGTTTACCGTTACTGCATATTTCTATTTTGGAATGCCAATAACACACTAAGGTGTCTCTATAAGTCAAAGAAAATAAGCATAGACATAAAAGGCATGATAATTAGAAAATGTATAAAATAAGCAATAAGCTTTTAATTTGATACTATGTGTATGGTTAACACATTCAGAGCCAGAATACATCACAGTGAGCAAACACAACAAGGCATAGATTGAAGAAACACAGAATTACTGTACATGTAGACCTACGTGTACTGCTCCTGTAGGCAAATTTGTTCAAATAAGATTCTCTCAGGGTAAGCAATTGCGTGCAAAAGAATGTTATTGCTAATGGTCATCAGAATAATTGTTAGTTTTATTCTATAACATTGGTGCGGTAGTTGATATATAATACTGCACTGGTCTAACAAGAATATTACAGTAAATTGTGCACAATGGCCTTAATTACTTCCATGGTTTCACTTTATAAAATATTTCTATAAGATCTTTGACCTTTTATCTGCATCCAACATGTGCTTGTTTACATTTGTTACGTTAATAAACCTCTGGTGGACCAAAGCAACAAAAAAAAAAAAAGGAAAGGCAGGGTACACCTTGGGCAGGTCGCCAGTCAATCACAGGGCTGACACATAGTGACAGACAACCATTGACATTGACACATACAACAATTACCAGTACTATGCTTCCTTTTTATAGACCCCACTTCCCTCCAGCTCCTAATTTAATGGTGCAGAGTGCAGCAGTAGTTTGGGTGTCATGTGTTTTCTCTTAGTCACTTATAAAGACAGCGAAAATGCCTTATGAATGCTTTATAGCACTATTTAATGATTAGCCTACAAGTGTCTATGAATATATTTGCAATGATGCTAGCAAAAATGCATAGAGGCAGAGAGACGATTAATCACAGACTGTACCTTCAGTTTTCAAAACAGACTGCCATAGCTGACAACAATGATACACAGTTAACTAACAATGTTATAGACATGGCACTTGTTTGGCTAATGTATAGTATGGGGTTGAAAGTCAGTGTGTGTGTGTGTGTGTGTGTGTGTGAATTGTCCCTTCAAGTGCTTTCTCAGCAGTGGTTGTTGACCATGGGAAAATTGTTACCTGGTCACTCTCCTCAGGAATTTGAGCTGCTGACCTTCCAATCAGAAGTGTACTCTTTCAGCCTTTAGGCTACCACTGCCTGCATTTTGTATAACAAGCTGTAATTTCTCCTTCTTAGCTACAGCCATGTCCATATCCCTCAGCAAGTGCTTCATCCAACCGCCACAGCACTCTCATCTTGCCTACAGGGTAAATCAATGAATCAAGTGAAAGGACGACAGGTAGGGAAGGAGAGTGTATGAGATAGACATCAGGAGGAAAACAGAGAATGAGAGGTCAATCCCCACAGCTTTTTCATACCTGTTGCAGAGCATGGTCAAGGAAACCCAGTCACCCTTTCTATTAAGGCCATGTCAGGACACATGGTGCAGCTTTAGTTGTGGCCTGTCATTGAAGGTCATTCAGCTAATGCCTTTACACACATTTGTCCCCTGCTGTTAGTGCCTCTTGCACTGTGCCATTCATCTTAAAACTCAGGAGATCACTTCAACAGGCGCTCCATTCTACTGCCATCACTACCCAGAAAAATCAAGAGCGTGCATAAGAACATCAACATTACAGGCAAATGTGCATGTGACGGATATGTAAAGACAATCATTCTTGGTTGCAGTCTTAATCAGCACATAATCATTCTAACACTGGCATGTGGCACTACATTTAAGATGTGTCCTCATTGCTAATGTATAATCAAGAATGTAAGGTGTGTTTTCAGTATAGCTAAAGTGAATGGGAATTTCCCAATGTGCCCAATTCTGCTCCTTCTGGCAATTTGTGCATACTGAAACAATTGATACCAGCTATTTACCTACATCTAGATGATATTCATTTTTTACTCGATCACTAATGAAATCCAAACTAAATGTAAT
This sequence comes from Maccullochella peelii, assembly GCA_002120245.1. Taxonomy (NCBI): domain Eukaryota; kingdom Metazoa; phylum Chordata; class Actinopteri; order Centrarchiformes; family Percichthyidae; genus Maccullochella; species Maccullochella peelii. The sequence goes on from LKNJ01002517.1 coordinate 88,463, forward strand.
CATCAAATAAAACATTAAATTACAATATTCTGAGAACGAATCACTGAAATTGACACAGCTCAACAGTGTATCGGCATTGCTCGATTCCAGCTAAATTACAGAGGGTTAGTCCCAGTCCAGCTGGCACTTGCTGCAAATCTTCGTCTAAGGAAGCATCATGGCTACATATGGTATGGGAATGTGTAACGGTTCAAAGGTTTTGGGTTCATGTTTTCCACAAAATTAAACCTTGAGGCAGCTCCAGCGTTATAGTGTTCTCTCCAGACTGACTAATTAGCATTATAATAAGTGGCTGTAGCTTATGCAGTTGCCAAAAAAGGAAATTTTTTGTATGGAGCAATATTTCTGTATCCATTGTCACAAACCGGCTCAAAGCATGTGACAAAGAGGAGAGGCAAGTCGGATCAGGTCAAGTGTCAATGATTTTATTAAAAATAAACAAACAGAACTATTTATAAAGAAGGCATGAGGTACTGGAAGTAAGAGCATCAGTAGTGAGTGGAATGGATGGTTGATTGAGGAATGTATGTTTGTGCAAGTGTTGCAGGCAGCAAAATGGTAAACCAAATCAAAACCTGGACAGCATGGATCCTGGGGGAGAGAGAGAGAGAGAGAGACAATGACACCAGGCTGGCATTATAGCTTTGGTGGAGGCCCACACAGGTGCCACCCAATCACCCCAACGACCCTCTCTGACTGCAAGCTCCTGCAGGAAGAGACTAATCTACTGCAGGCAGAAAGGGGAGGGGTCGTAACACCATTTATTCAAAACAGGAGGAATGCATTGTGGAAAGTTGCTAAACCTGAAGCAGTAATCTACATTATACGTGCCATGTGGCGTTTTCTTGTAAACAAACACATTTTCTTGTGGTCTAACAGAATGCATTTCCTTCCCCAAAAAATGTTTGCAAAGCAGATTTTTCCTAGAAGCATGACACCTGCATTGTTTAAATCCAGGTTAGTTGCTATCTTCTTCTTCCCTGCCCTTGCAATGCTGGTGCATTACTGTGTTTCTATGCGTGTTACCACTGCCTGTAGATCAGTGGAATAGTGTAAAACCATTGGCAGAGACGAGGATAACTTCACCAGCATGTGCACGAGGAAAAACAAATCTGGGTCTGAACCGTAAAAACATTGCTCCATAGCGCTTCAAGTGGTACGTTTAAAGATGGGCTCTATGTATAAATAAAACAACATATGGTCACCCTTCTTACTATCCTCATGTTTATTATATTATGCATGTCTCAGCATTGTATTTCTATAAATGTGTTGTTACTATATATGACAATGCAGAGAGCAAGCTGACACAAGAGCAGCTGACCTGAGACTGAAGATCACCAAGCTGGACACCTGGAACCTCCGTGGCCGATTACCAAGACTAAGTGAAGTAGCCTCTGAAAGTCTACTAGAAGATGTGAATGCAGCACTACAGACAATCCCTACTGCGAACATCACTGACACCAACAAGCTGATATACACCACAGCAAAAGTGATCCTTGAGATGCTTGGCTACAAGATGAGCAAGAAAAGCCATAAGCAGCAGTATCCTCCATGGAGAAGGAGGCTGGTGGCCAAGATTCAGGCAACACGGAGGGAAGTTAGCCAGCTATCAGAACTACAGAAAGGTGTGATGAAGAAAGGGCTGCCTAAGAAATATAACAAGCTGCCCATACCCGAGACCCTGGAGACTGCCAAACAAAGACTCACAGCCCTGGCCACCTGCCTGAGGAGGTACACCAGAGAAGTAGAAGCTAGGAGAATAAACAGAATGTTCTCCACCGAACCATCCAAAGTGTACTATCAGTGGCAGGGTAATAATAACATGACAGCAGACCCACCAAGGCTGGAGACTGAGAAATACTGGAAAAACATATGGGAGAAAGAGGCATCACATAACACCAATGCCCAGGGGCTAGTGGATCTGAGAGCAGACCACAGCAACCTCCCAGAATAGGATCCAGTAACTTTCACAGTGGCAGACTTTCAAGAAAGAGTCTCAAGTATGAAGAGCTGGACAGCACCAGGCCCTGACATGATCCACACCTACTGGCTAAAGAAGCTGACTGCACTCCTGACTGCATCATCCTCGCTCATCCCCAAAATCAATGGTAGGCGAACCTTCCCAGCAAAGTGGTGTCTGTTGTCCTCAACCCACTCCCAGGCCAGCTGAATCCGTCTCATCTCTGCTGAGTCCTTTGTGCCAAATGATAAGAAATTCCAATAATAATGTAATTAGTCAAATGCTGCTCATAAACTCCTTTTTATGAAACAGGAAAGGTAAATACATAAACAATGTATAGCAAAGCAGCATAAACATTGTAATCTTACTGCTGACGATGGTGCTGCTGGGGATGGAGGTGGTGGTGCTGGGGCTGTGGATGGAGATCGTCCAGATGACATATTTTTACAAGTTGTTAAATGTTTAATCAGAGCAACACGTCTGATTAATGTTGACGTGCAGTAGCAGCAGTGAAAATGTGGTGTTTGTCTGCAACCTAGACTGCACTTGATGATGACATAATCTAAAATGTAGATCGAACAAGTTTGATCAGTTGTCTTGTTTACAATATGTTGGATTTTGTTCTTTGTAATTTATAAGTAAAATGGACTGGACCAAGTGTGTGTGGAGAAAAAGCTTAATTTGTTGGCGAGGGAGTCATAATATGCAATTTTAATTGTGTTTTGGCTCCAACCATAAGCATAATGCCAGAGGTGTGAAGCTTCTTTCTAACTATGATAATAAGGCCAAGAAGTTTTGCAGTTCTTGGATTGAATGAGATCATAAGGGTTCCCAGTTCTTTGTCTGAACTATGCCTGCTAGACATCATAGTGTAATACAGAATTACACTATATTTTCTAACATACACACAATTGAACTGAATAAAGAAACTTCACAGTATTCAGACACATCCTGTTGAACTGCAATGCGAACGTCATTTGCAACATGATTTTGTACCTCATGTAAATGGTTACACACCATTTTACAGCAGGCACAGTTGCAGCACACTGCATCTCTTGACAGAAATGTCCTTGCTTCAGTATCATTTGATGCATCTGTGCAGGTTAAACAAACACATACCATATAAACATTTGTCAGCAAAAAAACCCAAAACATACTACACTTGCTAAAAGTTGCCATAGGCAATGTCAGCCTGTGTAACGTTATTCAAGCACACAGTTTGGTGGAGGATGGGGAAATAAAAACTATATTAGCTAGCTAGCTAGCATCCAAACACTGAGGTACCCCATCCAGATACTGCACTGAGCATTTAATGAGCTATGAATTGTGGTTATCAATAGTATGAATCTGTTATAATAGACAATGTTAACCTTAGCTGAGACACAACTTTAAATGCTTTGCCGAACCACAAATCATCCATATTCATGTATATTGTTCATGTATTTAACGCTGACGTTAAGCAAATGCACGATAAACATTTCACAAAACATTGCTAACAATGTTCATGTCGAGATAGCGATAGGTCAATGAAAACATTTTATACATGTCTCAGAGTACAGCTTAGGTTGGGTTACTTACTGCCATTACGTCGAATCTTCTTCCAAGCGGTGCTCACTGAACTAGTATTACCAAGTTGTATGAGTGAGATTTGGGGTGGCTGGAGCTAGAGGTGGCGCTGGACCAGGCCAAGCTCCTCCCATTGGCTCTGCAGTGAGCAGCCTCTCGCACCACCCTTAAAGAAGGGATAATGATAGCCAATTAATTAATAAATCAGTCAATCTCATTAATCAAATATAGTAAACTATTAATTTGGAACTTTGATTAATAATTAAATTAATAACTATAACCAAAATAACCATATTAATAACTAGTAATGGTTGAAGGGTTTTGGAGTTCTGAATAGTTAGAGGATAGAGGATTGCAAAATTCACTCCTGTACAACATTAAATATGGTAATAATGTATAGCATTTATTTATCAAATAACAAAGGTAAATCACACAACAAGTAATCTAACTAAACATGTACTTAACTAAAAACAAACCACAGTGCGTGTGTGTTTCTTTGTTCTGCCTGTGTGTTCCGCGCGTGCACGGGCAAGAACACACGTGTTATGCCAGAAACAGAAGAGCATGTGAAGTGGGAGCTTTAAATTTCCTCTCCACGTGTGTGAAAGCCAATTCCAAATATGTGTCTGTGATCAGTGTGTGTAGGGTAATGGTGCCAGGTTAGAAAGGAGGATAGTTAGTATGCATGTGAGCCATAGTAGTTACGGATGTAACAAGTTCTATGAGTGCGTGTGTAAAGCATAACTAAAAATCAACTTAGCAGAGCGGCTATCCAATAACTTAACAATGAAACAGATCACAATAATACAGTTCGGTGATTAAACCCAAATCAATACATGTAAAGTTACAGTACATTGATAAAGTTTAACAGTCCTGTGCTTAGCCGGGTGCCATTGCTATTTATTATTTTCTAAGTGATTTTGCATTCATTTGTCATATTTTGTCATTTATCTTGTATTGTGATATCAGAAAATATTCCTATTGATATTGTATAATGATTTCAACCATATCACCCATCCCCAGTGAATGTTGACGTATGCTTGCTTCTGTCGCTGCTGTTCCAGGTAAAAGCCTGCTCCACCTCAGCCCCCAGCTGCTGTGGTTACGCTCTATGTGCACCTTGGATAGTGTTTGTTTCTACTTTACACCCATGGGGGGATTTGTTTATAACATTCCCTGCGTGTTGCTATGTATTCCATGCTGATGTGTTTTATTGCCGCAGCAGGGAGCAACCCCAAGAATAGACTTGCACTGCCAAATCAAACTATAGTGCCGTCTCTATTTGCTATGTGACGTCAATGCTCTTGACAGAACTCTGGCTGGGGTGTGTGTGTGTGTGTGTGTGTGTGTGTGTGTGTGTGAGAATAGTGCGTTAATGCCTGCAACAATGCCAATCCCAGAGGGTGGCATTTTTTGTAAGTTTATAAAGAAAATGAAAATTAATTAGATGTACTCATAAATGAATACAAAACATGTCCTAGGGTTGCAATTCAGCTCTACTTGAGATGTATGTAGTATGAGTCATTACAGAAACTTGTGTGGAAATCAAAGAGATGGAATGAAATAATGACACACAAAATAAAGACTTTTGCAGGAGGCAGACATGACCCAAACAGAGCAACTGGTTCAGTAGACACGTTTACTAGAAGTAGAAAGTGAGTAGTGTATATAGCACTGATTGCGTGTCCTGGGAATCACAAGATAACTGCAGCTACACCCAGACTGTCAGAGTCCTTGTCTGTCATTCAGATCTGTTAAAAAATACATGTAATTACACTAGCTCTTTAGGAAAAAAAAGGATGACCATACAAAATACAGAATGCACACAATTATACCTCCTCCGGTTATCTAGACAACCTCACCACCTACATATGCTGCCTGTCTGGGGGTTAGGTTATGGTCAAGGTTACATTATCCATATAGATGCAACAGTTTGTTGTTGAATATTCAATTTTTTATCACCTAACAGCTACTTAACAACAAGTGAAGGTTAATGTCAACAGGTCTATTCACCGGATTACTTACCACGGGCAGAAAGAAAAACCTTTTATGCCCAAGAATCACTTTTCAGCAAAACCCTAAACGCTGTCTTATAAAAGTTTGAACCCATCCTGCAGTGAAGGTCTGATGTCGAATGTGTTGTGTGTGTGTGTGTGTGTGTGTGTGTGTGTGTGTGTGTGTGTGTGTGTGTGTGTGTGTGTGTGAATAATGCTGCTTTTCCTGTTTGGGTGTACATTTTTTGTCACATTATTGGTTTCCTCCCACACACTGCGGCAGATAAACATCCTTAACTGACTGCAGTGCAATTCTACTTCATACTGTTTCATTCACATGTTGGTACTGATTTACTGATTACCCACTTGTCTGTGCTACAAGATGAGAGGAAACACGGTGTTCTAAAATATGTTCTGCCACAACTGTATATGGTTGAGGGAAAGATGTTTTAGAATTGATCTAATCTTAGATTAGACAAAACTTTTTCCAGCAGAAACAAATGATCTAATGCTTAATTGCATTTGTCAGAGTATTTCTCTCTTATATCAGATAAGGTAAACAATGTTGTGATGTTCTTCACTCACAAATGAGTAATGTAGCAACCTAGGGACAGGAATTTGTGGGAATTTAGTATTGCCCTTCTATTGTTTGTGGCAGGGTGTCTGTATTTTGGTTTTTTGTATGGTGTTTCATTGGGCATGTGTTTATTATTAATCTTTGTGCTGTCTAACTTGTATATTGTTGGTGTCTCCACCTAGGGACTACAGATGGAAATTAGCTTTTAGCTTTATCTGGTACAATATAATTATTGTGCATTGTCCCTGTTAAATAAAATGAAATAAATGAATTGTCACTGACCTCTTGATACAGTACAATTCCTAAGGTGCCAATTTAATACATTGTGATGTTTTATTTTATTTTTTTTTACGTACTCTAAATATGTACTATTACAGATTGATATTGGGATTTTTGTGATATCCTGTTGCATTTTTAATGCTGGACATTGCAGAACAATTGATTGAAACTGCCATGATATTGAAAGTCACAAGTTACAAGAATTTTTATAAAGAAAGGCAGAGTCGAAGTGTCTGCCTTTACATTTCTGAATAATAGTCACCGACTTACGGGTAGGTTTACAGAGACTGTTAGTTAGGTGAAGCAACAGGAATCTTTTTTTTTTCTTTTTTTGATCAAGTGTGATGAGTCCAAAAAAAAAAAAAAAAAAGCAATATTCAAAAAGTGTACCACCTTGTTTTTAATAGGTGGAGTTGCTGCTTGTTGTTGAATCTCATCCTATATGGTCGCTTTGGCTTTCCATCTTGAATTTTCACAAAGTGACTGTGTTTTATCAGCCCCCATCTTGCTAGTCACAAGGATTCCACTTCTGGGTTTAAATACGAAACCTAACCGAACATTAACCACACAAATGCCACATCATAAAACTGATTTATTTTTCAAACGTTTTTGGAAGGCACAGACACGGGAGGCGGGGTGGGGGGGTCTTTGGCAGGAGAACTTAGACAATTCACTGTGACATTGTTGTTCTCCAGCAAACCACAGCCATGTGACAAAATCAAACCTTTGGTTAATGTACAGCACTTAAATAACTAGCCTTCACATTCATTAGATAAATTGGCACTCTGATATGCTAGAATATCCTCGCCAATCTGTTCATAATGTCAGGGCTGACAGTGCATCTCTCAAAGTTGTTAGCAGCCTGGTGGAAAGGATACCACCTGTTACGTGGCATACTGGAGAGAGGACCCAAGTGCAGACAATGGTGGAAGTTGAAGGCAGTTTTATTTAAATGCTGTCAGCACAGGTAGGCCAAATAACAAAAGGTACTCCAACGAAGAACAACACAGGAACCAGGAGTGGACACAAAAACCCACAGAACACAGACAAGCACGCACCCGCAATGACTCAAAAGGGCACGAAGCGAAAACACAGGCTTATAAAGGAGAGAGACTAACAAGGTAATCAAACACAGGTGGGTAACTAAACACAGGTGAAAACACTCAGGGCAGAGACACGAGGCGAGAACAAGAGACAAGACCAAAACTGGAAAACAACAAAGAGTCCACACCATGACACCACCTGCTGTGGTGAAGATGTTTTTATAGTGTGAAAATCAGGAGGTGTGCTAATTTGCCCTTGAATCCTGCCCACATGAAGCAGAAAATAGTTCCCCTCTGTAATAAGTGCTCAGTTCTGTAAACAAATAGGTGAAAAACAATAATACAACAATAAAACAAACAAATAATAATAATACAGTAATAAAACAAAAACAGTAATCTTCGCTGTTTGCATGAAATGTCCTAGTAACTATTATGAAAGGTTTCAATTTCCACACAATCCATAAAGTATCATGATCTTCTGTATCACCAGTGTTCTTCTGAGTTTGAATAAGGGTTCATGTATGGTCGTCTCACTGAAATAGTTGGAGTGCTTCAAAGTGGTGTCAACATAATTTTTTTAATTTTCGTATTTGTCTGTTTTGGGGGGGGGCTGTAGAAAACATAAGAAAAAGTGACTTATGTTTTATTGAGTCTGTTTGCCTTTTAGATTTGTCTGACTCCTGATGTTTCCTGTTGCATTTCTTTTTGTCTTCACTTCAGATCTGACTACCAGTCAGCCCTTCTGATTTTCAAAGGCTCCAGAGCATGAAACAGAGACTCTGAACATGGACCAGATTTTCATTCTCTGATCCTCTCTTCTCACTTCCCTCTATCTCAGTAAGCCTCTCCATTTTTGTCTCTTTCTTATTTCCTGATAGAGTGGCAGAGAGGCATGCAACAGGCAACCATTCAATCATGGTACCACTGAGAATGTTTTAAAGGGTTTTTACTTCTTTATACTAATGATACATTGTGGTGACTGAAAGCTTCCTTCACAACAGTGAATACAACTTTGTTAGGGTTAGGGAAACATCATGGTTTGGGTTAAAATGACTCGTTAGTTAAGGTTAGAGGACCTTCGTCATCATATGATAACCACTTGGTTACGACCGCTGTCTTGAGGTTGTCTGTTGGTTGGAAACAGGAAATGATCAGCTGTCTCCCGTATTAAAGGTGGAGTGCAGAACTTTCTCCTCCTTCTGGCAGTGACAGTAATTACACAAACACTGTCAATGCGTGGTCATGACGTATGCCTACAGGGGAGCTCGCTCAAATTTCCACAGTTCAAAGACAATAATCCATAGCTACATAGCCTACTCCAAATATTTTACAAAGACCAACCTGTCCAAGAGCAGTAACTTGACATCCTGTCTGCCCTTAGTCCCTTCTCCTCTTTCAGCGCTCTCCAATGAGGAAAAGCTATACCAGTGGTTATCCGTGTTTGTCCTCGCCGTCAATTGCTTTCTTTTTTTTGACTGTAATCCTTCCTCTGAACGCCGCTTGTCTTTTTTTATCTGGAGCATCAGAAACCTTTCTTGGATGCTTCTTACTCCTAGTTGCTGTAGCCTATCGCTACGGTCGCTCCCCTCAGCTCTGGCAAACCAGAGCCATGTAGAGAGAACTATCTGTCTAAGTCTACGAGAATCACATGACAATCAAGCTTTTTGAACTTCTGTTGACGCCACTCTCTTTCTACATGTCTCTGGTTTTACTACCGGTTTGCCAGCGCTGGAATGTTGCCACACCCAACAGATTTAAAAACTGTTATATTGTGAAATACAGAGAGATTTACCTGGCGGTGATAGGCTTAATCAGCATTGTGTGAACTTGTCTGGCAACTGACATTCATTTACATCTACTTACACTCTAGTTTTCAAAGTCCCATGTTTTGTCATTCTTTAGCCTATACATACTATGAGTGCCTAAAAATAACCATAATTAAGTTTAATCATGCATCAGTTGTTGCTACGATATTGTAGGAAAACAAATGAAATATGGTGTCAGTGGAAATATTTTTGTGACTTGCCAAATACATTAATTCACAATGTTTCTGCATTTTGTTGATAAAAAATGTAATCCAGGCGGCTTTACGTTTCCTTCAAAAAGTATTTGCTGTTGCAGATTAGTAGTGTATAAACAGATTACCTAGAAGAGAACAATAGTTATGTTTGGATAGAGAATGTCTGCTTACTGATAGAGGTCTGATATGGAATGTAAAATTTGTTGACTAATTTTCTATTTGCTTATAATGAACATATCCAGGAACCGATAACAACCATTGCTGACTGATTTGAGGTCTGTTTGATTTAACTGCAGACGTTTCCATTAATAACAATCAATGTAAACAGGGTTTGCTTTGTTACTATGAACTATGAATCATGACACTGACAGTCTGGTAGTTTATATGGTTCTATTCTCTAGTCTTGTTTGTTTCAGTATAGTTTATGTTTTTACTATGTCCAGTGGTGAAAGGAGTATTCACATCTTTTACTACAGTAAAAACTAGCAATATATCAAGGTAAAAATACTCTATTAAAAGTAAAAGTCCTACATTTGAAATCTTAAGTAAAAGTACAGAAGTATTTGCTGCAAAATATACTTTAATCAAAAGTAGCTAGTTAAAGTAATTTTAACTGCTTTATACTGTTGGGTAGTTTAATACAGTACAGTATAACATATTTTATAAACTGATGAGTTTGTATGTAAAACCTTGATCTACAAAGTAACTCGTAACTATAGCTGTCAAGTACATGTAGTGGCAAAAAAGTACAATATTTTCTCTGAAATGCAGTAGAGTAGAAGCATAAAGTAATAGAAAATAGAAATACTAGAGTAAAGTACAAGTATTTCAAAATTTCAAAACTTAAATAGCCAAGTTTTCAGTGAAACTTGTGGGACACAGATGAAGAAGCATGTATTCACTTTTAAGTGTTCCAGGAAAAGTGTGGAAACATTTTAACACTCTTAATATTGAGGGTTATTTTGTAAAAACATAGCTCCAACACGTAACCCGTTCACATTACAAATTTTGCATTTCTCTTTTTACAGGTTAAAAAACAAGATACAACATGTTAATTGGTGAGATCTGGAGGAGCCATGCCAGCTATTTCCCCCCGTTACAGTCTTTATAATTAATGTGCAGACATAAGATATCAATCTTCTCAATCTCATCTTACTCTTGAAAAGAAAGTAAATAAGTATATTTCCCAAAATGTTGAACTGTTCCTTTTGATCTTTACACCTTCAGTATATAGTACACATGCACTGCATATGGCCACCAAGTAATGTTTCAAGAGACAAAACAAAGTTATTCCTTCAGCACACTTTCCACACTACCGCAGAACTGCTGAAAAAAAAGAGATTCTTGAGTTTCCCATTATTGAGACTATATTGTAAATGAATGTTAAACAATGATTGAGAAGTACAACAGATTATCACACAAATAATTACTTTTCTTTTATAAAGAGTCTCTTTTTATAAAGAGTCGGTCTAGACCTGCTCTATATGAAAAAGTGCCCTGACATAACTTTGTTATGATATGGCGCTATATTAATAAAACTGAATTGAAATTGAAAAAATTTAATTTTACTTTTACGTTTAACTTTTACTGTATACTTTTAACAGAGGTGACGTTTGGGATTGTGTTCCAAGCAGCAAGACACTGACAAAAAAGGTTGTGTGTTTTGTTGTGTGTTATTAGCTAAGATTAAAAGCACATCAATAAGGTAGTCTGCTTTGTTGAAAAGTCCTGGTGAGTCCTGTGTGACACCTCATTCTTTTGAAATGTATTGTCTGCTCTTTTCCTTATCATCAGTTGTTACTCTGGGGAGCATGAAAACAGGGGGTTGAAAACAGACATCAAACAGCCGGAGTGGTGTCGGGGCCTATCTTCCTGTGTGTTCTGCTATGAGCAAGGCCCGCACTATCATGGCAAGGTATATCTTTCAGTGCTCCGAGTGAGCTAACCTGCAGAAGGAAGATAAAAAAAAATGGGTTCAATTTCTTCCATCTGAGAAAGTGTGCTTGTTAGAGCGGAGAATCCATTCCCGTTTCCCTGGAACCTTTTGATTTGGGATTACACAGGAAGCTCTAAGATGAGAGCTCTATGTTTGGCCTGGGAGAGCTCATGATAGAGCAGCCCGAGGTGGTCGTGGCCTCTGAAGTGAAAACTGCTGCTGAGTCTGCTGTGAAGCAAGCTTGCATGCTCATAAGTGGATTATTACATGATTGCCAATTTTCATCAGTAGAGAGCAAGAATAGAAGAAAAAAGGTCTGATCCAATTTGCTCATAGCAACAACCAATCCAAGAAGAGACTGTTTGAGACCTGAAATCAACTGGATGAAACATTGTTCATTTGGTTCTTTAAACCAGAATATCTTTCCCTTATTAAATCAAGGGCTTTCCCCATATTGTTGCTTTCTGCAGCAGTGTGTTGTGGATGGTTATGTGGAAGCCTGCTGTTTATTTGAATAAGCTATTACAAAAAATGTGCCAGAAAAAAGTATGATTGATTTTGATGTAGAAAGATATTAAAAAGTTGTCAAATGTGTTGTTTCCACTATGCTTGCTCTGTTTTGAACTGACATTTGGCATTTTCATCTTAATCAGCTGGTCATAGTTTGTATGGTCACACCCGAGTAACATTTCTCAGTAACAGTGTGGTGAGCGCCTCCTTCATGAGATTCCACCACATTATGGAGATAGAGTGCTGCAGGAATGAGTCCTAAAACCCGGAAATGAGTTCTCATTTTTGCACTTCCAACTCCCTTGCCTCAAAGTCAATGGGTCTCTGAATGGGTTTTTGGTTAGATACCTGAAATAAGGTCTGTGGTTAACACAAGCTTAAGAGATTTTCACATTTTGTTCTACAACATAAAATACGTCAGTAAATACCTGACTCGTGAATTTTTAAATTTTTTACATGTCTTAAAAAAGGTGGTTGCTTTACAGCCTAGTTGTGTTTATATTCACGCTTTTATAGAAGAAGCTTAGTGGTGGTGATGGTGGTGGTTGAAGTCATGCAACTGTGGTGTAGTCTGTTTATAGCCTAGCTTTTTACTTCTGGCGATTGCATTTACACTTCAAAATCATAAAAGTGGTGTTCATTTGTGAAGATTATCTTGCTCAACAAAACGTGTAAGTATCATCAATTTTTGTTTGCCACATAGCTTCAATGGAAAAATCCCATTGGCTTTTTGTTGAGGGAACCAGGGCTATGCTAACTTCCAGGTTGGCCTACAAAAATGCGCCATCCCTCCAGCACTTTATGTAAATGAATAGGAATGTCCAGAGCTAATCCAAAGGATCGGGGTTTGACCCAGTCCAGCCATTTTTTGGATGTACTGGTCATGTAAAGCCTGGTCCATTCAATCCTGGCAGTATTGCACAAATGAACCACAAAGTGCACAAAATAAACAGCAGCAAAGGATTGCAATTAGCACGCAAGTTGCATCAGTGATGTGGGCAGAGCCGCTTTGGGTAAAGAAAGAAGAAAAAAAAATTTTCTGTTTTAGTGACATTTTGCAATTACATCACACTTCTTAAATGCTGCTATTGGCTCAATGACAGAAACGTTTGAGAACCACTGGTCAAAAACATCAATTGTGCTTAATTTGCTATTGAGAAAGCACTGTAGGGAAAGCACATGAAATACTGTACATTGTCAGTCTATGTTTCAGTCATATGTTCAAACATTTTCTCATTATGTTTGTTTCTCATTATGATTAAAAAAAGTTACTTGTCGCTTGTCAATATTTCTGTCAAATGCATTTACATTGTGAGACGAGAAATGCATTCAACACAGTTCCATCTATTGTTTGACTTCCATTCTCAAAGTTTCAGTTTTGTTGAAAATCAGTCAGGACAGACAGGACTGCCAGAGACCGATCTGCTGTGGAAGACAAAGCATGCTGCCATTCCTCAATATGAACCAGCCTACCCCGAGAGAGCTGTTGTCTGCAGACAAGGTGGTGCAGGCTGTGTTTTGTAAATGGGCTAAAACCACTAGGAATTTGGAGCTTCACTGACAGCAGCCCTTCACACCAAAATGACTCCTTTTCAAAATCGTTTTCCTCATTGCTTAACAACGAGGCAGCAGAATAATGCCTCAAAAGACTATATTCCAACTACAAAGTTTATACATTAATTTATTCAATTGGTACCCTTGTGCCTCTGTCTGTCTCTCTTTCCCTCCCCTGTGCACTCCCCTCTGTAGATTCATGTTGTGATCTTAACATTATAAATGGCTTCTCTGGCAGCGCTTAGATTAGATTTGTTTCTATGAGATTCATTCCAGCCCTAACTCTGGTCTCGGTGCTCATGTGGCTTGTTTTCTTGATGAATGCCCCCTGCCCTGTCAACAGTCATTTGCAAGATCCCTTCTCATAAACTCCTCCACAGAGGGAGGCCCAAATCCTCCCTCCTGAATCCATACTGCGTACCCTCTGCAAGCCTCTAACTTTCACTAAGGTCATTCAAGCATTTACAAACAAAATATACGTCTGAATTCTAAATAATTAGAATAACACAGTTAAGATTAAAAAAAGAACGTTCTATCCCATGGGGACACCTGGCATGTAGCCTCAGGGTATGTATGTATAGAGTGGGCGTGGGTGATTGGGTTGTGATTGATATGTTTGCTCTTTTCCTAGGGGAGCAGAAAGAGGAGAATTTAATGCCTATTGCCTCATACAGACTGAAGTATTGATCGTCCGGGCCTCCATCTTGCCTTTGTCACATACCCTTAGGCCTGACAGCTCCCAGTGCTTGAAAAAGATGTCATTATTTTTCCGTCAGCAGGGGTCATTTTGAAAATCTGATAGTAGCATTTTGGTCTGGTTTGTTCAGTTGTATCATTACGCTTAAAGGGTAAAACTGGGGTTATTTTGTCCTTTTATTATCATCAACAAATCCCCTGAAGAGACCAAAACCAACAATGAATTTATCCTGCTAACAAGTGCGGCCTGTGTAACCACAACTTGATATCCGAAAGCTATTAAAAAGACATTATAGAGCCATAGTTCTGCATTTGGTGACATAGGCTTTTATTACGATGACCACGGCCAGTGTAGTTTACTCTGAAACAACTGTGACTGCAGTTTCGGCCTCTATAGAGTAGCTCCATGGAAGACATCACTGAGCATGCCCTGGGACACAGCTCTGTGTTTGCATAGCTGAGAGAAAATAAAACTGAGCGTGTAATTGTTTTGCATTTTAGAGCACAGGGATAGATTTTAATTATGGCTCTCATCCAACAGTTTGTAAAGTTGTCTAGTTCTAGGCTATCTTATGTGGGACTCATTTGCAATGCATTTTGGGTAAATTGTATCTTTTTAAACTAGAAACATGGCCAACTGAGCCACAGCTTCAAGCGGTTAAGCAGTTCACTGCAGCAGAACACTTTGTGCCTTGTGGAGGATTTTAATGGAGAAAAATGTTTTACTGGAGAAAACTCCAAAGGGCTAATGTGGTCTGTGCATCTCTGTTTGGTTTTACAGACACACATTGTAGTTCAGTAGCTAACTTTTCATGTGTAAAACTATTCAGTATGTATTATTGTGAAACTCTGATCACAGAAGAGCAAAACCAAGACTGGCATGAAGATAGACATAGTTTAAATCGGCCTGTTTCACATTTTCACTTGTCATAGCAGGAAAAGCACTGGTGTAACTAGTAACATTAATAGTTCTATTCAAGTGTCCCAGTCAGCCATGACAGTGTGACAGTGAGCCAGCATGCACAATACCAGGACCCTGAAACTAAAGGAGCTAAATGGAATTCAGCCATCATTAATTTTATTATTTACACTTGTGCTTTTCCTTCTGTGACATGTCAAAATGTCTTCAGTGAAAAAGGCCTACGTAAAACAAATTAGCAGGCTTAAATTCTACCTGTTTAAGTTTGCACACCACTGATTAATTCTGCATTATATTAATAATAATAATAATAATAAACTTTAATTATATAGCACCTTTCATACAGTTGGTGTAGCTCAAAGTGCTGTACAATAAAGATGAAGGAACAAGAAAATAAAACTTGCAAAACAAAAAGTGCAAATATTGCGCAATAAAACCAAGCAAAGAAATGAGTAACAAGTACGAGAATCAGTTACTCACAAGGATAGGTATGCCTAGGACAATATAATATTTAAAAGACAGTACTAAAATAAAGAAAGGCATACGACCAATAAAATATATCAAGACAAGACAGAGATAAAACAAAACAGTATGTCAAGATAAAACAAGGAACAAAACAATAAAATATATCAAGATAAAACAGAGACAAAACCAACAAGGGTATGGAAAAGTGACAATTAGTTAAAAGCAATGCTGAATAAATAAGTTTTCAATTGTCATTTAAAAATGTTCACAGAGCTTGCATCTCTTATAGCCTTGGGTAGGGAGTTCCATAGTTTTGGGGCATAGTTTAAAAAGGCTAAGCTGCAGTGGGCTCTGGGCTATTCAAACGAGCTATACAGCTTCAAGCTCCCAACTTTTATGACACTTTGGTGATGATGAGTGAAGAAATAGCAGGGAAAAACAAGTTGTTCAAGAGGTCACTAAGACAGTCTCTGAAAACTCTTCTCCCTGCTCACTCACAACAATGTCAGCAAACTACAAATTGAGTCATATTTTCCTCTTGACAGTTGTGAGCAGGTGGGATTGTTTGACAGTAACTTGTCAGCAAGTGACATTGATTGTTACAACAGAAACACAGCTCTTAGCTCTGAGAGAGGTACTTTTTTAGCTTGAAATTATTGTGAACCGTTTAACTTGCTTTAGACTGGTCTAAGAGCAGAACTATGACGGGTTTAACTAATCCTTTCCTATGTTATTTTGACTGGTCTTTGTCCTTTCTGTGTATCATGTTGTATATTAAGGGTGTCTTAATAGTAGCTGATCTGCTCTGCTTTCACGCCATCAAATAAGTGTCAAGTAAGCTTTGAGATAATTGGTGCAACAAACGTATGACAGCTACAAGCCAGAACAAAGACAAGAAAGTGGGGAATGAAGGAAGAAAAGAATAGACAAGGACTACAAAAAGCTCTCAGAGAGATGTAGAGAAAAAAAAGGTCTCTTTCTAGCACCACAGCAACTAGCAGACAATATCATTACATCTTGTTCAAACACAAATCCAATGCACACAACAAAGAGGCAATTCTATGGTCTGCCTGCTTTAATGTTCCTCTAAGACAGATAAAGAATTCAAACATTAAGGTGAGAAATGGCATCTTTGATGAACCACACGGGGGTAAAATGATGGCCTATTTCAGCGGGCTAAAAAAAAGACAAGCATGTGTTTATGGCCACGGAGGTGTGATTCAATCAAACTCACAGAGCATAATGTTTCTAAAAGATGACAATGTGTTTTAATTTTAATAAAAAACCTGTTCAGTGTGATTTAGCCTGATGTGAGGCTGTGCTGTTGTGGGAAATGATGGGCATTATTAACACAAGAACGAGAGTTATACATACATAGGACAATCTTGCACTGATTGACACCTTTTATTAAATAACTGAAGCCGCATTGCTGTTACGGTGGTCAACCATTGTCACAATCATGTCTGTCAGAGTGCAGATTAGCTAGTTAAACGTGTGAGAAGACTTCAATAACACATCTTTCTCAACTAATCTACAACAGCTAGACAGTTTTTTTTCTACTCTAGTTGATTACATTATACCACCGTATGTAGGACCAGCATCATTTGATCTTAAACATTTACTTATATTGTTTATTTCTTTGTAGTTGTTTCTTTGAAACTGCATGCAGTTTAGCAGCAAAAAAAGAAAAGTAAATACAAGTTCACTTCTCTCATACTCCTGTCCTGATGGCAGGAAAATGTAGACCTTCTCCCGCTTATCAATGCTATGACCCTTGTGAGACTTTTTTCTTTTCTTTTTTTTTCCTTTTTCTCTTTTTTTAATTCTTTTTTCCCTTTTTTTCGGCATGTGGTTTAGCCTTTTAAGTTCATAGTCCCTACAACATAACACAAATTAACAACTTTCATTCTTTAGAAAAATTGTCTCTTTCTAGGATATCGTGTTTGAGTAATGATGCTCCTAATTGTAATCAGAGGGTATTTATTACAAATGGCTCTATGGTGGTGATTAACTTTACAGATCATGAACTCCAAGTGAAAAATAAGTGATAAAACAAATCCGCTTCACTCAGCAGTTTGGATGGAAACTGCGGGATCCATCAAAGTGAGATTATGTTCTTGGCGTCTGTGATGTTGGCTCTTATCTGAAAAATATGTAGAAAATATGTTTGGCATCATCATTTTGATCTTTCTCGCTGCTTTGTCATCATTTAGAGAGACATCCAGAGGACAGAAAACTCTCCAGAATTGGTACAAGACGTCACAAAAGATGATTTTGGAAGGTGTAAAAGGATATAACAAGAATCACTGCTTCAAGTGCTTCATCACTGCTTGAAATAAGTAGTGTAGAAGAATAGAATGAGCTATTGTGAATAGTTAGGATCATGTCATTTTAACATGAGGCTAAATAGTGACTTTTTTAGTGTCTCTAATTCTAGAGCAGTAAGGTGATCAGTATTAGGCTGACCAATCCCAGCGACATTGCATTGATTTTTATAGGCCCTAAAAACCCTTTTAAACCACCCCTAATAGTTACTATAACGTGAATGTCATGATTCAGTATTATTTTTTTACAGTCCATGCACCAAGTTGTTTGTAATGTTGTCATAATACATGGATTCCTGTACAGAAAAATTAACAAGCCATATTAGGATTTGTTTCTGGAGGGCAAAACATTAATAATCAGTTTAATTGTTCTTTTCTCTTCTCCTTCTCCTATTCAGATGTTAATTTAAAAAAAGGAACACAATGTTCAATTTGGAAAAGTTAGTTTCTAATCAATGCAATTTTCAACACGATGTAATTAGTCCTTCAGGAAGTTAAAAGGCACTCAGGGTTCCTTTTCAAATGGTCAAGAGATGTGTATATAAAAAAAAAAAAAAGTACAATCAAGGTAATGTGTTAATATGATGAGTAATTGTCCACTGTCTATTAATAATGAAACTATGATATGACACTGTTGTGGACACTGCAGAAATACTGTATGTAGGACCATCTGTTGCTGTAAAGCACCAAAGAGGAAGCAACTAATTCATTCAACCTGGGCACGTATTGATGTCTGTTCAAACTATTGAACTACTGGTAATTCTGGACATGTCTGGAGAAAAATACATTACAAGTATGTCCTCTCTTCCCTTATTCTTTTTACCTGGAACCTGGTCGTGTGCCCGTCTTGTTGGAAAATTACTTAATCTTTCTGTTGGCAAATATTTCTGTACAGTATGTTGTTGTCTGATAAATCTTTAAACTTCTGGATGTTTTATTCAAACTGACCTTCCTGAATTCTGTTTCTTTTTCTCACCATTCCAAGTCATTTTCTCCACTGCAACCAGTCCCAGCTCTTCCTTGCTTCTCCCTGCAGTCATGATTGTATTCTAGTCACTTTGTTGCTGTTTGCCACTGTTGGTGAAGACTTCCCATTAACCACAGAACAGGACAGGATTGCACTGCCGCCTCTAAGTATCTTTATTAGTTTGCTCAAATAAGGAGTGAGACCAGGGAGGTCACCTATCAACACGGGGAAAGCAGGCCAGACCAAGATAGTAACACTGAGGTGAAACCCTTTAGAGAGTGAAGAAATCAAGGTCTAATATGGTTGCAGGGTCCCCAGGCCAAAGCCATCTGGCAGCCTGAGAGTGATAGGTTTGCTAAGGCAATCATATATCACTTTTCACCTGTATCAAACCAATTGGCTGGCCTTCTATGGACAGCTGCTCCCTTGCACAGTATTTGACACATTGATGGATAATGGATAGACATAGTCTCCATATGGCAGATACGGAGCAGATTTAGCCCATATAATCCTAAATCCTTTTTTCAACCCTCACCAAATTACTTAGAAAGCATGTCATATACACAGGATAATCCATGCACAGACTAGGGAGAAGAAAGTAGCAAACATAATCCTTCAAACAAATCCAGTCTGCGGTGAATTGTCTGCAACTATAAAGATCCCAACTGTCAAGTGGGCTGTTATTCTAATCACCTCCAACTTTGCCACAGTACCTACTGATTGGTTGTAATGATAGCTAGTTTGTGGTGATAGCATAGTTCCAATGTGACACCTGCATGCTTATAACGTTGCACTTGAGTTGTATCAGACTTTCTCTGCATGCTGATTATGCTATACGCACTGGCATCAGGGACAGACAGCCAAGACAAGGGTAGAAAGGGTGTTACGGCCATAGTGCCCTTTGGTACCCATTTTAAGAATTCACATGTTTCTGTGCAGTTTTGTACAGTTAAGTTAGTGTTTCTGAACCTGCATTGTGATCATCCATTTTCTTAATGCTAGAAATCATGAAGTTTTAATATTTCTGGAAACTTCCTCAAACTAAAATGGTCAGTTCTCCAGTTTCTTGCTTGCTAGCTTGTTAGCAGTAACAGTCACCTACTTACACAGTAGACACAGTGCAACATCATCATGCCATTGTAGTCATTCTTCTATTCACCTTTGGCCTTGTAGCTCTGTTTTCGTCTCTCAGCCAACTCCTGAGAGAAATATCTGCCTCTATAGCTGCTACATGTACAACTTTCTTCATTAGCTAGTCGCTAACTTTGTCTCTCTGCTGTTTGGTGCTGGAGAGGTAGCGTACAGTGGGTATATCGGACATTTTTACATTAAATGTTCTGTAAAACCAAAACAATGTGCTGAAAGAGGCTAAAAAAGCTCCAGAGCTGCAAAGTTGGGCGATAATTCTCTGTGGGTTTGATACTTAAGAACAAACTCTTTCACATTACATGTAGTCATGTGATTCAGTGTTTTCGAAATAGCTTTATTTCTTCTTAACTGTATAAAATAATACAACAGCCAGGTTGCAAATACAGAAAACATAGTTAAAGCTGTGAGCTCAGTGTCAGTTAATCTAAAGTGGGTGGTCTCCATTGACGTCTGTGTGTTTCATACATTATGAAAGACAGCCATGCAATATTTAATCACTTCTGGGAATTGAGCTACCGATGATCATCTTGCCTTTCTGAAGAATCTTTGAAGTTGATATAATTTGTCTGATAAGTAAAATCCTCCCCCAAACAGGTACCACATTCATTATGTCATAACACATGTACACAGAAACAAATGGCCATAATTGTTTGCCCTTTCAGAGAAGTGTTTTCTGGTTTGGCATGGATGAAAGTGAATGTCCTAAATGAAAATGAATCATTACAGAATGCTTGCCGTGGTGTGTGTGTGTGTGTGTGTGTGTGTGTGTGTGTTATGAGTGTAGTGTCACCAAGGTGGGCTGTTTCTATTAACCCTTACCTGTGCCATAAACAGGTCAATTCTCTGGGGAGATGATTATTCTCTAGCCTGGTTAATGGTCCTTACTGACAGCACTTAATGAAAATTAATGACCAGCTCTAGGACGCCATGCACACAAACAGGAAGGCTACTTCCTTCATCAATGTGCATTTATTGCCATTGTTTAGCTAGTATTCATTGTGAGAAAAACAGTGAACCATACTATAGTGCAAAAATGATCCATGAAGATTCAATTGCAACTCTGAAATGCTCCCCGTGAGGTTTTCTGCATTCTGTATTTGTGTTTTGTCTTTAGTGATGAACATAGAACTAGCTCTGTTTAGGAGCTACCTCTTTTTAATATGCGGGAATAGAATATAAGGACATTTAATACACTTCATTAGGTTTCCATTATATTTTGCTTTGGGTGATCGGCTGAAATGAGCGATCAGATTTGCTTTTTTCTGTCAGTGATATACAGACAACAAAATGACATGATTAAGGGGTCATTTGGTTAATAGTGCCAGTATGTCGCAGTCTTGGAAATGAAATAGGTGCCAGGGGCACAGTAATCCATGCGAGTCACATCATGAAAAACAAGTTATGATTGCTTAGCCCCTTGGTTTTTTTTTTTCTTCTGCCTGTCTTCTGTATGCAAATGATTATTAATGTACATGAAGAGATGTGCATTAGTTTGCATGCTATCTGCTGTGTCTCACAGTGATTGAGGGGGTGACATGGGGGGGAGAGAGAGAGAGGCTGGGGGCATGAGATGAGGCATATACTATAAGAATTTATCACACATTTTCACAGTGACTGGTTTGATTTTGGTAAACAATCAAGCACGCCACCTGGGCAAAGGGCACAGAGGTTGCGGGCGCATGATTGTGTGACATTCACAATGTAATCAAAAGGCATTAATAATGCAAATAAATTGAATTCCCATGTAAGCCTGTGGATAGTGGTCCAAGGCAGGAGCACACACATATGCCCACCCGCCCCTCGCTGCATCATCATCTGTTTGAAACCAGCCCTCTGCCGCTATCCCCTCTCTCTCATGTGTTCCAGCCCCTTTAATCTCTGTCGTTCACACACTCTGCCCTTCTGTCCGACCTCCAACCCTTATTCCCACTTCATCCCTCTAATACCCCATTCCTCTCATTCTCCCCAGTCTGAGCCAGCGCTGTGGCAAGACTGCCATCTCTGGTCATGACATCATTTTCTCGTTGCCATCGTCTTCCCATGTGTCTGACGATGGAGTCCTCCGTATCCCCCGGAGTGTCTTCAAAATCAGCCAGCCAAGAGTGTAATGAAGCTAGACTGCCATCTACTGCCCACTGGGATTTTACCTCTTTCTCACTGTCATGCCCTCCTGCAGCAAAAATAGAGCAACATTGCCATCTGCTGTGGGTGCAGATTCAATTCACCAGTTAGTTTCAGTATAGTACCAGCTTCTTTTTTGTTGCTTTAGTTGTTTTTTTTTTACTTTTTGTTGTCATTTACCCTCTCCAATAGACCGGAAGCTAAAAGATTCAGATCTTGTGGTTTAATGTGATTGTGCTTGCCAGCTGAGGATAAAGTATTACTAAAGACTGCTCTAACTAAGTCCTGGTTGTCTATGCCTGACCCCTGTCCTCTATTGTAATTTTTCATCATCAAATAGTGCAACATCTCTTGATATCAGCATCCATTTATGCCAGGCACACTAGAATGGATGGAGTAAATGCTGCTTCTGGCTCGACATGGCACTGCAGGATGATGGAAAATACATTGACATCAAACCAAGAGGCATCAGTCAATTTTTGTATTGTTTATTGCAGATAAATTAGGTTTTAGGTGCATAATCAATTAGCTGGTCTTGATTGATGAAGATTATTTCATAGTGCATGCCAATCGATACTGCAATAAATCCTCCAGAATAGCAGATACCATTAATAAATGTCAAATACTCACACATCCTCTATATCTCAAAGCATGTCAACTTGAATTTTTAGATATTTCTTTCTTGAAATAGATATTTCTTTCTTGAAAGTTGTTGTGTTCGCCAAAGAAACTTTTGTGCCCGAGTTTTTGATGCATTGCTGTGATACAAAAGTTTTCACCGGGTTATTCATCTTCTATCACAATGATGAAGTGTGGTTTGTGCTGCTATAGTTACACGCGACAGCAGAGCTCTGAGGTCAATCACCGATACAACCCCTTCCCTCTGTGTCTCTTTTATTAAAAACATCTTGTCTTCAGCCTACACAAGTATCAACACTACCTTTGCACAATCACACACACAAACACACACACACGATTCAGCCATTTGATAGAGAAGTCAAGGTTCCTCTTGTGTCTTGAGACTGATTTCAAAATGTTGCCATGGAGCTATGTCTTTTACTAAAAACATTAGATCTAACCAATATTAACATGCACCTCATATCTGTTGTGTTTTTATGATTTATACCTGGCATTGAAATTGCCCTGTCACTTTTCTCTATAAAAGGGGTGTAAGGCAACAACTACACCACAGGGAGAAGCGGAGGAAAAGACAGATTTAAGCAATGATTGTCAATGTTGTTACTACTTTCATCAGACCAAAATGTCAGCTTCCACCTGGGGTGCGTTTTCTAGTGAAATGATGTTTCCTTTTCATGCACAACATTTGGCGACAGCCTCTTAAATACGGTTGCCGCCGTTTCGTGGGTGTATCTGAGTAATGACATATGTTAACACCACAGCTTTCCAAGCAGCAATCAATGCATCATATATTTGCTTTTGTGATGTTAAACAAATATTCAAACCTTCACTTTTGACGTTCTCTGAGAATTATTAGAAGAGGGCACACAGAACTGCATTCATTCCATGTTAGTAGTGGCAACTAGTACCAACATTTGCAAAAGAAAAACAAAGTTGCGTTAATAGATTTCTTTGGCCACTAGGTGGAAGAAGAAGATGACAAACACAATGCCCTGACATATTATTGCCTTATAACGTTGTTTTTTAATTAGCCAACAATAACCTGTTGCAAACATTATCATTCATTTTGATGCATGTGTTTGGCATCCTGATGAATTTAAGTCCAGTATTTACTTCCCTTTTACCTCTATTCCTAAGAAAAATACCTGTCCCTTTTAACTTACTTCACCAGCTAGTCGCAAACTTTGTCTGTCTGCCGTGTAGTGCTGGGCAGGTAGCGTGCAGTGGGTTTATCAGAGCTTGCTTCCTGAAAACAGCTGCCTGATGCTGTCGGAAACATGGTTGTTGAGCAATAAGTCCTTCAAATTAAACAACAAAACACGTCACTTGTCCATTTTCTGAACTGACATCCCTATCGATAGGACAACATATTTTGTATTTGCCTTCCAAAACCATCAAATTTCCACAGTTTAAAGACAATAATGCATTATTTAGGTACAGTAAATGTAATAGCTGCATAGCCTACTTCAAATATTTTACAAAGACCAACCTGTCCAAGAGCAGTAACCTGACATTCTGTCTGCCCTTAGTCCCTGCTCTTCTTTCAGAGCTCTTCAATGAGGAAAAGCTACACCAGTGGTTATCTATAATAATATCTATAATGTTTGTCCTTGCCATCGATCGCTTCTTTTTTGACTGTAATCCTTCCTCTGAACGCCGAGTTTCTTTTGTATCTGGAGTATCAGAAACTTTTCTTGGATGGTTCTTACTCCTAGTTGCTGTAGCCTACTCCGTCGCTACGGTTGCTACCCTCAGCTCTGGCAATCCAGAGCCATGTAGAGAAAACTGTCTAAGTCTATGTGAATCACGTGACAATCAAGCCTTTTGAACTTCTGTTGACGCAACTGTCTCTCGCCGCACAAAAAAAACTTTAAAAACTCTGGTATACTGTGAAATACAGAGAGATTTACCTATCTGTGTGATACTGTGAACTCGTATGGCAACGGCTTGAATGTAACGGATGTTCATTTATATGTAAAAGTCCCGCACTGAAGCTTTAAGGTTAGAAGACCTTCATCATCATCAATAATAACTTGGTTAAGGTTACAGATTGTAAGAAACGGGACACAAACTGTTGTCTCCTGTGTTAAAGTCTGATGTTATGTTCACCTGTCCATCCACCCCAACCTCCTACCGATGCAGACTTTGTCGCTCTATAACAATGTAACCTGACTTCCTCCTTTGCTCTCGTTGGCTGCTGGAGCTTTGTAACTTCAATGCACATATGCAACATATGTCATTTAGGGGCACTTGCTGAAACGACTGATGCTGCTGTTCTTGTTTCTCTGTGGGATCATTACTGTGAGTGACCCCCTTTCACATCACAGGTAGTCATTTGATTCATTGTTAACAAAGAAAAAAAGATGAATGCAGTTTTAATACGCATTCACCACTAGCCTTGCTATTATATTTCCCCATTACAGCACTCCTACCGTTTTGAATTATTACCTGGTTTGCACAAACATTTCCTGTGTGAGCTTTGTGATTGTGCTTATAATGAGAAATGTTGAAAATGAGACCAAAAGCATCTCTGATCACCTCGGGAGTGGTTCAGAGGATTGGATTTTCAGTGCATGCTAGCAGCATTTACACTTACACTTTACACTTTGTATTCATGAGCATTAAGAAAAGAATCATTTATATTCCTTACAGTATGTACGTGTTTCTATGAAATTTAGCATAATCATGAGTGCTCATTCCAGTGTAAACCAGATAATCAATACGTTTCTGTATTTCTTTTCATCCTTTTGAGTTCATGATTGCAGTAATTATTTCTGTTGCCACACAACAGATTATCCTGTGTGTTATGTAAAGCATACACGCCTTCCTTCCATTATTTCCATTCATCCATTTTCTGCTATATGTCTTATATCACTCTTGCTTTATGTGGGTATCACTCCATATCATTCAAACTCTTAATTGCAGATTTTAATGTTTATTACCCTCCTTGGATTATCAGTTGTTACACAGTAAGACTCAAATACATTTTAAAATCGGGAGAGAAAAAAATCAAATGAAGTAGAGTATTGTGCATGTAGATGAACTGCACAACTGAAATTGATTGTAAGTTCAGTGGTTCAGCTACCATCTCATATACCACGTCTGCTATTACAGCTGTGTCCCCTAATGGTTCACGTGCAGCATTTATACCTGAGTGGCTTATTGCTGATGGCTGCTGCTAAAACTCACATAGAAAATGGCAGCAAAATGGAAAAACTGAATGTGTTAACAACTTACACTGTTTGTGCACACTGCCTACACTAGCAAACACCAGTGGCTGTTACAGGCCCAGTGCTTGTGACAAAGCAGTCTGTCACCTCACAAAGGGAGATGAAACCCAAAAAGAGATGCATGCCTGAATTACGTGACTGACTCCAGTTATTTCTAGACAGTACAGTCAACGTAAATCAGAACTTGGATAAAAAGTGCAGTCATTGCAGTAATGTCTTCTACAAGGCTGTTCAGAAATTTGATTAAAAAAACGTATGTAAAATTTGTCCCTTCGTATATGGGCATGACATCTCACTCTCAATCTTATGCGTCATGCCAGTATTCTTTTATCGGTATCAGTATATATATTGGCCAAATGCAAGAAATGCAGTACAGAAATGCCAATACGCAGATATGTTTGAGGTAGGAAATGTGTCACCATTACATAGTTTTTCCACCAGAAATGACTGAAAAGTTGTATTTAATTTACTGTAACTTGTCCTGCTCAGTACATATGAGAGAGACAACAGAAACTGTTTGAACATGCTTGTTGTCCCACCAAAAAAAACCTACATTTGAGCTCATTTTCCATTACCACTTAAATAACTTTATGAGTCACAAACCATGGCAACAACAAGTGTGTTCATCACCTTATTAGTGTCCCCTGGAAACCATTTCCTCTGTCGTCTGTGCTACTGGCAGCGTTTCTGTTGTAGGGGAATCACGTTATTGTTATGTTATCAAATTCGGGGCACCACCTTCAATCGAAGGAAATAAAATAATGAAATTGATCAGTCTTATTACCTGAATGGTGAATTCTCAATACATTGATCCTTGATCTCTACGTTGAAGAAACGTCCACAGACAAAACTTGGTGATAAATATGAACATTTATTTATAGCTAAATGTTTCTTAACAGGTAGATAGTGTGAATATATGAGACAATGCGTAATGATATGATGTAGAATAAAAGAAAAGAAAAGAAAAAGTTATTTGAATAGCAATTTCAAGAACGAATTATCTTTGGCGATAGTAATGGGAATATGTGACTTAGGTAAAAGAACGAATGAACGCTAGTTTATTCGTTTCTTTCTCTAAGATCTAAATCTAATATTCTGAGTTCTTATCCAACATCAACTCTTTAACACAGCAGCAAGTTGAGTGTTTGCCTACTTTTTGCCGA